>CAUYRH010098216.1:0-14582 GCA_963574655.1 Perodicticus potto
ATACTGTCTACAAAAAAATTTTAAAAATCAGCTGGGCACATCGACCCACAAATGGATTAATAAATTGTGGTACATGTATACCATGGAATATTATGCAGCCTTAAAGAAAGATGGAGACTTTACCTCTTTCGTGTTTACATGGATGGAGCTGAAACATATTCTTCTTAGCAACGTATCTCAAGAAAGGAAGAAAAAGTATCCAATGTACTCAGCCCTACTGTGAAACTAATTTATAACTTTCATATGAAAGCTATAACCCAATTATAGCACAAGAATATGGGGAAAGGGGCAGGGGAGGGGAGGGAAGGGGAAAGCTGGGTAGAGGGAGGGTAATTGGTAGGGCCACACCTACGGTGCGGTGCATCTTGGAAGGGTACGGGTGAAACTGACTAAATGCAGAGTACAAATGTCTTCATACAATAACAAAGAAAATGCCATGAAGGCTATGTTAAGCAGTTTGATGAAAATGTTTCAGAATGTATATGAAGCTAGCACATTGTACTCCTTGACTGCACTAATGTACACAGCTACGATTTAATAATAAAAAAAAAAAAAGTGCGTAGTCCTTGTATAGTGTATAAAGAGTTTTCGTGCACATAATTTCAACTAGCTTTAATAACTACCTCATAAACAGAGTATAACAGATAGTTTTCTCATTTTAAAGGTGAAGAAACTAAATTGAAAACAGCTAAATTACTTGCTCATGGCTAACCAGCTAGTATGTGGCAACTACCATCTATGGAACTTCAACTGTAGACCAGTGACATTGATATCTTGCCTGATCCTTACAGCATTTCACGTGAAGTAGATATTATTGGACCTAACTTAAAATAAACACTAGGAAATTGAACTCAGTAAGATTACACGATTTGTTGAAGATCACATCCCGAAGAAATCTAAGGATCAGCTACACAATGCTTCTCAAACTCTATTGCACATCATAATCACAGGAGAATGTGCTAAAATAAAGTGTTCAGGGCTTTACTCCTAAGGATTCTGATTCAACGGATCTAGAATCAGGCTCCAGTATCTGCATTTCTAACAAGCTCCCTAGAGATACCCACACTTTCAATGGCCTTAACTTACATCATGCAGCCATCATTGCTTCTTGGGAACCTAGGTGTCCTGACTCCTAGTTCTATACTCTGTCCACTACAGCACATTGAAATAATTTATTCTAACTTCTAAACCAACCAGATAAAGGCTAATGTAGGGGCTCATGCTGGTAATCTCTGCACTTTGAGAGGCCAACGTGGGAGATCAGGAGTTGAGGCCAGGAGTTGGAGATCAGCCTGGGCAACACAATGAGACCCTATCCCTGGAAAGCTAATTATCCATGGGTGGTGGCATGCCTGTGTCTGTAGTTCCAGCTACTTGGGAAGCTGAGGCAGGGGGATTATTGAACACAAGAGCTCAAAGTTAACGTGATCTAGGATTGGGCCACTGTACTCTAGCCTGGCAATAGATCAAGAACCTGCCTCTTAAAAAAAAAAAAAAAAAAACAAACTAACCATACAGAAGACAGTATTATGCATATATTGGTAAGTATATACATTTTTTTTAATCAATTGACATGTTGGTCTGAGCTTAGAAAATTTCGTTGTCAAAAAAAATTTTTTAAAAAAAATTTGTCATGAAAACCTTTAGATGAAAACATTTCAGGAAAGTCTCATTTGGATTTATTATCAAGGTTCTAGTCATTCCTGGAGACAAACATTTTAAGTCAAGTTTTGTTGTGAAGAAAATAAATGTAAGAAATCCATGTAAGAAAATAAAATTATCTATTTGTTATGGAACCCCTGGAATCATATATTGCAAAGTAAGAGCTTGCATTTTCAAATTTTAAGTTTGCTTCAGGGAAAACTGACTTCTTACTCAGCTGATATTTATTCTTGGAAGATCTGCATTGAAGCAATACTTAATAATAACGTTAATTATAATATTTATAAGACATCTTTCCATGAGGCTTTCAAATAACTGCAGTCATGTGATCTTTCTTCTCAGTGTGGGCTCAAGATAGAGATGGAATTATCAACTGTCTTAGAGATGACAAGCCTGCAGTTCTGCACAGACCTTAGGTGTCTTGCTGAAGGTCATTCACAGAAAGAATCAGAATCTAGGCCTTGGGAATCCCAGCTCTAGAGAGCCACAGTTACATAAGGTCCCGGAGCAGATACAAAGTCTCTGCACAAAGGGTCAGAGAAACAATGGACACAGAGGGTGAGACTCAAGCCGACCCGTTAGGAAAGGGAGGGGTCAAACTACTGAGTAAAAGGAAATGATTGCTTTGAAGTACACATTTCCATTTCCCAGTATCATGGAAAAATATGCGTGGGCAGTTTACAGTTTATCAAATCTGACCTGGGAGAACCTGTTATAGCTTCTGAAAATTGATATTTTATTAACATAGTTTAAGTGCAATGTATCATTTTACAAACTAACAAGGGACAATGCATTTTCCAATAATAAGGCCCTCATGAGTGCTTACTCAATTAAAATGATATTTTAATTAGCTTAAAATGCAATGTATGATCTCAAAAACTCTATTTAAAGTTTTTGCCCCACCCCCACTGTTCCTCCCTTTGCCTTCCTTTTACAACATCAAGTGTTCTGGTGAGTATTCATTTCCCCTGTCCAAGGGTGGTACATTAACTTACTGTATCTCCCCGGAATGTTCATTTCATGGATGAATGGAAATAGTGACGCTCATTGTATTTCAGGTGCTTTCCCCCATCTACGGTGACGAGCAGCTTTATGAGTTGAGGAACTTGGAATTGTCTTACTGCTCAGATCTCCGCAGTTACGAGAAAGCCCAAGTAACATTCAGTGACTTCCAAAGTCCAGCTGGGAAGTCTCTGTTTGTTAGGATCCTGGGCCAGACCCTGGAGTCCAGGAAGAGGCTGAAAGCCCATCAGTAGGTGCTGCAATGAGTCTGAATTCGGGAGAAGAGGCTGAGTTCTCAGGCTCTGGTGAAAATCTCCCTTAATGCTGGGGCTGATTTTTGTCCCACTAATACTGACCGGTACGGGCGTCCACCATGTTGTGTGTATGCCACATGTTAAGAGCATTCCCTGGCCCATCAGAAGCACTCAAATTAGCTGCTGCTGCTGTTGTTTTGCCGTCTTTTAAGACTATCCATCTGCCACTTCAATCAAGTTTCCTATGCTACAACGGAGGTCTCCTCAGGTTTCCACCTTGCTCAAAAACCTTCAGTGGCTCTCTTTATTCTATTAGCACTTCTCAAAGTGCATCAGAATCGCCTGGGTTGCCTTTTGCACAATTGAAGATTTTCAGGCTTTACGCCAAACCTACTATCTCAGGCCCTTGACGAGTTGAGCCTGGGAATTTCAATTTATAAAGTTCTGTAGGCATTATTTATTCATGCTATTAAGAATCTGAGACTCACTGACATGGGGAATAGAGTCCGGATACTTTTCGTGGCATTTATTACCCCTTAAAACCTGGCCCCAACCATCTTTCTAGTCTCAGTTCCTGCCATATTGGATCATTGACACCCTTTCTCAGGAAAAATTATGAAAGACTTTGAAATGAGAAAAAAAAAGAATCCCGGGGATCCTGTCTGTCCTTCCTGGGTTATCTCTGCCTTTCCCTGTGGTTGAGCTGTTTTGCAACTCTGTTAGTCGTGGAAAATTGATAATGATGCAAACAATTCCTTGTCTAGAAATGCAATTGAATCATGTCATGTGGAATGTAATTGATTACTTCTCTGTGGATAAATCAGTTTTGCATCTATTTGCAAACTCATTTCAGTATTCCTTATTGCCTGTGTGTGTGGAATTCTTTTGAATTCTCCTTTGAACCATTTATAGCATCTTACTCATTCACTCATTCAATAATAAATTAAATTAAATTTTTGACATGTGTTCAATTTATATTTGCATTGTGTTATTATTCTACCTTTAAAACAAACTACCCTTTAACATCCTGCACGTGCCGTAGTTTCTTCAGACTCTCCATTATGGTCCAGTTCCCTCTGCCTTTTTTCCTCCCTCTTCTCTGCTCCCCCTCCCCACCAGTTTCTCCCTCTCACCCTTGAGGCCCCACAAGTTGCCACAGATCAGCTTCTCGATCAAACTATCCTATAGGCTCAGCCCATTATCCACCCATCCCAAATGGCCCAACTTGGTCTCAGTATTCCTGAGCCCCTCACGCACACCTTTTTAGATTATTTCTTACATCAGATTCCTGTAGCGCCTGCTTCAAAAATTATAGAAACTGCTTCAAAAACTGAGTGAGTCTGTAATTATGGCCATTTCTCCATTCAACCTCTCTGTTCTTCATTTCCTAATCTATAAAATGGGAGGATAATAGCAGCCCTGAATTCACAGGGCTATTGTTAGGATTAAATGATGTAATTCATATAAAACTTAGAGCACTATGTGCTATACATATATCCTAAGTGTTGAATGAATGTTAGCTGTCAATATTTTGATTATATTTTTCCAATTAATTGCTTGAGAGCCCACATGTCCTAGGTGGCAGAGACTCCCAGCTGTCTACGAAAGCTATCTTCCCTAGATTGCATTTTTCTGGCCTCTCTTTCAGCCAGGTAGGACCAGAAATGGTGTATGTGCATCTCAAGTCTTGCCCATAAAAATTCCCACATCTGCTTCTCCAAACCATCTTCTCTTTCCTGGGGGCTACAATAGAGGCTTCCAGGACTAAAGTGACCTTGAAAATCAAAGGTGAAAAATGTAGGTTTTCTATCAGCTTGGGTTCCTGAATGATCACCTGAAGCAGGCACTCCTCCTTCTCCCCCACTGACATCCCAGCGAGGGCCACCACTTCAGCAGGATGTCGCAGGTCTTTTACTGTCAGATCTTGCCTTAGACTAGATGAAGGCACAAATGCAACTGTCCTCTCCAAGAGGAGAACCCTCTATATCAGGGCTAACCTTCGCCGAGGGTGCCCTGCGCATATTCCCAAGGTTCCAGCTGTTCAGTAATCGGACCTTCCAGGCCACGTAAGAGTCCAGTGAAATGAGCTCCAAGTGTAGACCTCCCTTCAGTATCTGCCGCGCCGAATCAGATGCACCAGGACCCCTTTTGCCTGGCGCCCCTTTACCCACAGACTGAGACAGCCTTTTGAGTCCCAGGAAACAACAAATGTCTTCCTCTACATTTTTCTTGAGACCTGATCATCTAACCTGTATGTAACAAAAGGAAGCCACTTACTTGGCTTTTCCTGGAACCAAGAGGTTTGCTCCCTTCACCAGTGTAAAGAGCAGGAATGCTGACCAGCGTGGCCAGGGTACATTCTCACGTGTCTACAGAAAAACAAATGACTCAACCTTAGGGATGTCCTCTAATACCTGCAATAAGTCCCTTTGAACTTCTGCCAAGTTATAATTTCAGAGAGGTTACTGAAGTTGCAGGATAGTTAATGGGGGGGAGATGCGAGGGAGGGACCCTTTATTTCACAGTCAGCGTGGCCAGCCTGACCTCCACATACATTCTGTACCCATCTTCCCCTTGAGCAGCTCTGCCTGCAGTTGCCTGTCACCTGGCCTCTGGGATGACAGCTCTGTCTCTCTTTCAGAAGCTGTGAGTGTGGGGGCAGGGATAGAAGACTGCACATTGCCAAACCTTGGCAGGAACCTTTCTATTTTATTTCATTTACAGGGCTGCTTCTGCCATGCCTTTCAGCTATGCAAAGATAAAGCATTGTTTCCATGACTAAGAGCAAGGCTAGTCTGCACAGTTTCCTCAGATTGAGGCTTCTTTCTAGGAGGTAAAGAACAACTCTATTACTGTTCTCAGTGAAAGGGGGGTGTGTATGCACTCGTGTGGGGAGGGAGACAGGAGACAGACAAAGACAGAGACAGGTAGGTGGGAGTTGGGGGGGAACAGAAAAAAATGAGTGTTCCTTGCAATGACTATAGAGAAGTTAAGCATCCTTCCACAAACCAGTTCCACATCTAAACACTGTGTTCTAAGAAGTCAGACCTTCTGAGCCTTTTTCCTCTGTGAGCATTTTATTTGCTAGTCCGCGTAGTCTGCTCGGCAGTTACTTAGAGAACATTTTCCAAAGAGGATGAGGCAGCACAAGGGACTTCTCTGTCCAAACCTAAATCAGCCGTCATTAACACTGTCCGATGGCTATTTGGCAGCCTTTGTGAAAGCAGTTCACAGCAGCAGCGACTCGCCCTCCTCAGCTCCTGACAGCTCTGGTCAAATGACCAAGTCAGGATGACTGACCACTTCTGAGCCACAAGCACTAACGGTGAATGGGTAAATCCTGAACCAGGTGAATCCTGATCCACACTGCCCTCGCTGGAGAGCCACAGAGTCAGAATCACATGGTCCAAACAACACCTGTGGCCTGACACAGCCACACTGAGAAAGTGGGCCAGAAGAGTTGGCTATTTGGGAATATGGGGCTGCCTAGTCACAGCACGTGGTAGGACCCCAAAATATCTACATTCAAATCATGTAGATATATCAATGGGCAAGAACAAATGAACACATACTTTTGCTCTCTTCAAGCTAGAAGACAATTAAAATACATTTATCAACTCAGATGGACCAAAAATTATATACACTTATCAGGAAGAACATGTCCAGGAAATATAAACACTGAATTTAAATTACTTGCTTCTAAAGGCTTATGGTGAACAAGGAAGATATGGAGAGATAAAGAGTGAACAAATAAATAGTACAAGGAAGAAATTAAAATAAATATAAATCCCGGCAAGTGGTATGAAGGAAATTAATAGACTACGAAGAGTAAGACTTAATGGAAGAGCTCCTTCAGGCCAGAGGAAGACATCTGAGTTTGGAAGGACGGAGAAGCCAGCTTTGTGAAGAGGTGGCTGTGTGTCTCAGACAGAGGGCTGGATAGCAGGTGTAGGGCTTGGAGTCAGGACCAGGGAAAAGGCCAGTGGGTCTAGAAGGCATGTCAGGAGGAAGGAGAGAAGCTAGGAGGAAACAGCGTATTCAATTTCACCCCTTAGACAGTGGCAGGAATGGACTGAAGGTACGTTAATGCCAAAAGCCATATGGAGAAGAACTTGCCAGTAATTGGAGCCATACAAATGGAACGGGCTGCTTTAGCAGGCAGAGAAGTCACCATCAGCCGAGGCTCATCTCCGCTGTTCTCACAAGTGTGATGCTAGACGGTTTGGGCCTGAGTTTGGTTTCACAATTATCCTTATCACGCTTTATCTTGCTAGATCTAGTCCGTCCCTCCAGCCTGCGGAGCTCTTCTCAGATAAGGCTCGGCGCCTGTGGCTCAATGGGCTAAGGCACCAGCCACGTACACCTGAACTGGAGGGTTTGAATCCAGTCCAGGCCCGCCAAACAACAATGACGGCTGCAACCAAAAAATGGCCGGGCGTTGTGGAGGGCGCCTGTAGTCCCAGCTACTTGGGAGGCAGAGGCAAGAGACTCGCTTGAGCCCAGGAATTGGAGGCTGCTGTAAGCTGTGATGCCATGGCACTCTATCCAGGGTGACAGCTTGAGGCTCTGTCTCAAAAAAAAAAAGAAAGCCAGGGATAAAAATGTTGACTAGAACAGGGGTGAGGACAGAGTTCTCCCCAGCTGGCAGCTAAAGCAGCAAAGTTGAAGACCATTCTTAGGACTGTAATGTACGATTCAGGCCTGACACAGGGTGTAAGTAGATGACCTTGCACTCTCTGCTGTTCCCGAGAGTTATGAGATCTGCGTAAATACACTAGGAAGCAAATAGCACACGTTATAATGTCCGTGGGCGTTTAGGGGAATTTGTCTTCATGAAGATTCAGGAAATAGATCTGGGGAAAGCAAATTTCTTTTCTCAGTAGTGTAAAAGTAGAACAAATTTTATTATAAATGATCCATATTTCTTTTTATGCCCACAAAATACTTCTGAAAGTGACCAGCATGTGTGGTATTTTTTCAGCAATTGCTTTAGCAGCTGGACCCAGGAGACGCTATGACATACACAAGGTCACCCATGCACTCCTCACCCAGGAGAAAGTAATAACTATTGTGTGTTGGGTCCCTTTGCAACCCAGAAGCAGCTTTTATTTTTGCTACTGTCAGAGTCTTTCTATTTGAGAAAGCTGGGATAAAACCCCAGCATTGTGAAGAACCACTTCCCTGAAGCACTGGAGCACAGCAGGCAGAAGCAATACTTTTTGGAAAATGCAGGGCATCCAGCAACGGATCGATACTTTTGCATTGTGGCCAAAGTCCAGCTCCATTTCTAGCACCATGAATTGCCCAGAGCTGGGAGCATTTAGGTTTGTACCTTGTTGGTTCCCTAAGTGTAGGTGCTGATGATTATTTACAGAATTAGAGAAATGAGATTCATCTTATAAAAATATTAATTTGAAAAGAAATGTTTGTCTCCTAAACATACAGAAGAATTAGGAGAGGGAGTGTGCCCAACAGACTCACATCTGACCATGACAGCAGAAACCAGCCCTGCTTCCGAGCAGATTACAGAAGGGGCCCAACTAAAATAAGCAGCAATCCCAACAGAAGAACTTGACAAAAGAACTTAGAATGACCGTTTTCTCCAGGATTAGATCTACCAGGCAGAAACAACATGCAGTTATAGGCTCTCCTATGTGACTCCATCTCTCAAAGTGTGGTCCCCAGACCACCTGTTAGAATCATAGGGCGTGGGAGGTGGGGTGCTTCTTTAAGGTGTAATTGCCCAGCTGTAGCCCAACCTAGAAAAAGCAAATGGCTAAAGATGGAACCTAGGGATGTGCTTTCTTTGATAAGTTTCCCATGTACAGACATGCTAAAGTTTGAGAACCCCCACCATTGTGTGTCCTGGATGGACTTTCTTGTGTACTTTTAGTCAAGAAATAAAAATAAAAGCAGTGTAAATAATTAGCCAGTGTTTATTCTGTGCTTGTCATAATTCCAAATACTTCTGTTTTTATATTTACTAATTTGACTCTCACAACAATTTTATGAGGTGGGTTTATTACACCCCCATTTTATGGAAGAGTTGAACAGAAGCACAGAGAGGTTAAGTAACTGGCCCAACATCACACAGGTAGGATTCAAACCAGGGGCAGAATCTGGTTTCAGGTCCACACTCTTAACCTATACTAGGCTATTTCATACCTTGGCTTCCTGCAACATGGCTCCAATTCCCATGTTCCATTGATCCAGCAAACACCTTCTCATCTCTCAAGACTAACTTAGCATTTCCCTTTGGGAAACCTTTCCTTACCTCATCAGGTAGATCGCCTCTTTTCACTGTGCGTGAGACAGTCAAGTGGTTGAGCTATAGAGAAAATAAGGGCCAGGTCATGGAGAATGTATTAGAGAAAAGCCAAATCAAGGTGCCTGCCAGGTGCTGCTGCAGTAGTCCAGGCAGCAAGGGTGAGGCAATGGTCACAACGGTATTGTTGCCTCGTAGACTTACACTAACACTGTGACATATACCACCTGTTATTGTCATTAAAACCATGGTTCTTGGGTTAATGAAAGTAACCCAACCTTACAAGATTCACTGTCATCAAGTTTATCTGGCCATCAAACTGGGAACAACTATGCCAGATTTCTTAAATGGGAAGTAAAATTTCTCTTTACTTACTAATTAGAGCAGGTCAGAGTAAAAGGCTAATCCACTGGACAGTGGCCCAGCCAATGTGCCACTGACCTCCCAAGGCAGGGCACAGTCTTTCATTATTTTTCCAAATACCCAACACAGTATAAGTAGATGATTGTTGAATGAATAAATGAATTCTATATGTCATTTTCTGGTATCTCATCAGTAGAAACATTAGTGCTAGGGCTACAAGCTTCCTGTCCTTCTCAAACCTCCCTTTCCTCCAAGCCAGTGGATTTTACTATGAAGAGTCATTACCCTTCCTTCACAATTGAGAACGTGCCAACCAACATAATAATGCCTCATATTTATGTAATGTGTTTACCCAAGAAGACTGTAAATCATTTTGAATAATCTGATCCTTCCCTCAGTAGTGCTGGCATTGTTATCATTCCTATTGTGGATGAAGACCTGAAGGAAGGTTAATGACCTGCCCAAGGTCATTGCACATAAGCCACCCAGACAACCTCAGAAACAGGCTTCCTTAATTCACAGGCTACACCTGTTCCATCCTCTGGCCCTTCCTGTTCTCTTGGCCTCCTAAGGCCATTTTCTGTGAGTTCTGATCACTCACAATGTTTCCTGGTTTCTGATACTTTTTCACTCCCCACCAAGTACCTTTCTAGTGTGGCAATCACTCCATCAGCCACTCTAAACAGGAAGATTTGAAAGGAGGGCCGCTATTTTCCATGAGTGCAATTATTCATGTGCACAAATAATTGTGCACATAATTGGCTAATGGAGAGTGCAATCGGCCACATGTGGGCATAATTAGCCACTTGCCCCTCATTTGGAGGGTGTAATTATCAAAGCAGGCAATTTGATATCCGTAGATAATCATACATGCAGGAGACAAAGATGGCTGGGAAATCCAGTCCTTAATTACTTTTCACATCCTTATTTTCAGAAAAGCATTCTAAGGTAAAGGCAACTTTCTGTTTTCAATTGCCTGTTTGGATTAACCATCACAGGAAGCAAAGACAGAACCTAGGCAAGAATGAGCCAGGATATTATAGACAAAGCTGAGGTCTGAATTCTCCTTGCCAAAAAACCCCAGCAACCAATTACTCTGGACGTTACACTGAGGCCCACCTAGTGGTCAGCCATCTGCCTCGGCAGACAATAAAGCTCAATTTTTCTCCTTTCCATTACTGTGTATCATTTTTGCTTTAGAGGTTTTAACGTTTTCCTCACTTTGTGGTTTTATCATCCCAGAAACGCCAGTTGGCTTGGCACAGCAAGTGATTTTGTTCACTGCTTGAAGTGGGTCATTTAAAATGCTTTAACAATACCTTTAACTAGTCATTCATCTGGGGATGTACATAGAATAATAAATTAGGAACACATCTCTTTGTGGTTTTTCCAAGACCTTAGGTGGCAGAGATTTTTCAATCTCTGCTGTGGCCCCCCTGCATTCTGGTTTCAACAGCTCTGCAAAACTTTTCCCACTCTCCCACTCAATCACACAAAAATACACTTGCTAACAGCAGATCCTAAAAATACATGTCACATGCAAGCACAAGGGAATTTTTTTTAACATCAATTGACTCTTTAGGAATATGCAGGCTGAATAATTTTTTAATAAGCAACTCCAAATCTCCTTCTACACACAATCCATCCTCTCCATCAGAGTGTTGTCCCCCAGGGGACGCTGTACAGCATAGCAGTGGGGAAACAGGCTCTTTGATGTTAGAAAGACCTGCCTTCCAGGCTTGCGCCTGCTGCTTGTCACTTGTGTGACCTTGGCTAAGTTATTTAAACCTTCTAAACCAATTTTCCCATCTGTAAGATTGATGTCTGGAGATCAAGTGGAATGCAGGTAAAGCACTTAACACAATGTCATCATTAACAGCCTCATCTTTCAATCTCTAGCACATCGTATCTGTCCCAGTCACTGGCACTCTGCATCACCCGTGGACAGGTCTTACCTGCCCTAATCATGGGACTGTTGTCTTACACATCTTTGTAACCCACAGAAGCGTGCCATAGGTGGCCCTCTGGAACTGGCGATGAACGAAAGTCTATGTCACTCTGACATGCGCCGACCTTGACACAATGTCACACTTGTATTTATGGCTTCTGGACCTGACCTCTACCTTCCACTCTCTCCTCTGTGGTCACCCTCAGAGATTAGGGAGAGGGCCTTTCTAATCTCTGTTGTCACATCTTCAGCCTCAGGACCTCTCTGGTCACTCTGTCACCATTACGCAGCCACTCCTTAGACTTCCTCATCCCCAGATGTGAGGCATAAGAGCTTCAGTTTTCTTTGACCCTATTGATTTCACCTTCCTCAACTTCTACCTTGCTGGGGACCAAAGGTGTATCCCGCTTTCAGTGACTTTAAAGTGATAGCTCAAAACTGGTCATGGTATGGTCACTTATGCCATGGAAATGAGCAAATGCTGTAAATTAGGGGTTCCCCACAAACACCAGGAGAGCCGTTTGTTGACCATTTTCCAATATTTATAACACTGCACGTATTTACACATATTATATCATAACCCTATTTCTTTCACATCTGACTATTCCCCATCACCCACTATTGATTTCATTTACCTTTCTAGTTTGTACCCCCAAATTCAGCTCTTACAATAACACCTGTAATACTGCCCTTCACCCCACGCCCTCTGACGGTGGGCTGATTCTACTTTTCTCGTTTCTGCTTATGGGTAATTCCCACATTCTCTCCTGCCAGCTCCATTCTTTCCTCCTGTGACCTGTCTCTCATCAACTCCTAATGAGCTTCCCATGGCTAAAGTTCTTAACCTTCAACCCCCGATGGACCTGCGGTAGGCAAGGTTTTAAATACCGCAGACTCCCTCCATCCAGATATTACATTATCCCTCAAAGAGAGGAAGGGAGAGGTCAGAGGCAGGTCTTTAAATGGCTAGCCTATTTGGTCCCTTTTAAAACCCTGTTTTAATACTAATGTAACCCTTCAGGCAGTGACTTTCATGTGGCATTTGATGCTTTTTTCACTCACTTCAAAATGGAATTCTTTACTGCCAACACCACAAAACTCTCTTAATGTAGCTCAGCCTTAAAGTGCTCAGCAAAACTGACACAGCTCTCCCCTGAAAGAAGCAAATTATAAATACTTCCCGGTTGAAAATTAAAAACCTGCTGTGAAGTAGATTTTTAATCACCACAAGAGCAATCTATCTCAAGGTTGCCTATAGGGCACCAGCAGTGGACTCTGCTCTCCTCTGCTGAGGGTTCACCGAGCCCAGGCTGGGGCCGGAGAGGCCGGGGGAAGGAGAAAGGTTAAGGAGAGGTGGGAAGAAGGAAGGTATGGGATGAAACAAGCCAGAATTGTGAAGGGTGCTGCACACTGCCCGCTCTGTACGACTGCTCTGCACATGGGCTGCAAACTGATCCTAGAACATCAGGCCTCTTCAGTCCTTTTGGAAATATAAGGGTTTTTACACAAAAATGGAGATTTCTGTCTTTTCCTGGGAAACCTTCGGTATTGGCCACGCCAGGCCTGCATTTCTACATGGGAACACAGTTGGCTGGGAACAAGCAGCAGCTGCCCCCTAACACAGGCAACACACTCCAGATGGAAGCCGGCCCCTCAATAATTCTACACCCAGCCAGAACCACTCATTTATGTTGTCAGCTGGGCCTCTGCAGGCATTTGTGTTTGTGACGTCCAGCCTGGAGGAACCCACATTTCTAAAATCTCTAAAGGGATGGCCTATAGATCCAGCGGAATCTCATACTGTAGCGTATTCATCTCTCCGAATGGCTATAGGACCTTCTACAAAGTAGGTGCTCACTGAGGTAGGTGCATTAAACATCTGAGCAGATAGAGACCCTAGGTGGCCTTGCTGAAGCTCATTTTGCTGGGACATGAACAGCAGAATGCCACTCGCACTATTTTAGGCTCTGTCTTCTTGGTTGTAAGAGCAGAGAAGTCCCCTCTGTGTGAGTGGAACATGGGCCCTTTCAAGAGCACAAGTTAGAACCAGAACGTTAAGGAAACTCCCTTTATTGGACAAATTTATTAATAGATGGAGATTTCAGTGCTTAATAAAAGGACCAGACAAGTAATTAGTCACTTAATCCTGGTTAAAATAGTTTCCCAATGTGGGTCTCGGTTTCCATATTAGAAAAACAAGGATGTGTTGGTCGAATGAACATTACATGGTCCCATTCTAACTTATCCTGGAAGAGAGTTGGCAAACCAGTTATTCCAACACCTGCACAGTAACTAACTGTCTTTATAATTAAGGTTGTTACTGACTTCAAAATAATTTTTTAAAATTTCTAAATTCCAATTAAAAGAATCAGTTTTGTATTTCTGATGTAGAAGGAAGTGAGAGACTTTGAGAATGCTATTTTCTCCCCCTCTTTATATGCTTCTTTATAACACCTGGATTAGTTAGTGAGGACCCTGCGGAAATGTTTACCTTCCCGAGCCACTTCCTTCAGCCGTAGCAGAAGCAAAAGTCCTGTGCAGAGATTAATGAAGACCTATGTTACGCCGCCTTCAAAGCATCTGCCTGCTCTCAAGTCATGCACCAGCTAATTAGAGCAGAACAAAATGGGCGCCTTTCCTTTTTGGTAGAAAATTAAAAACCCAGAAACTGTTTCTCTTTCTTTTGATGTGACCTGACACCACTGTGCATATGAAGCATCTCCCCGGATTGAAATGAAGGATAAAGAAAACACCAAGGTGCTAATTGAATTCATATCTCTCCTTCTCCCAGAAGCCACAAAATCAGACCTAACAAACAAAGCAGTTTCAGTTCTTAGAATCTAAATAACCCAAATGGGGCCCTTCTTAAATTAAAATCTTTTTTAAACATCTGAAAGCGTTACCATTCAGATCTGATTTGACATACAAATTTGGTGTATTTCTGTGTATAAACTATTTCTAGGAAGACAATTCCTAGAAAAGAAGCAAGAATATTATTTTGTTTATCCTGTTCTGTTTGTGTAGCCATTGACTTAAAATCTGTGAGGGCTTAATTAAAACCTGCCAGAAACTCTAGCATCCAGTCAAA
>CAUYRH010098217.1:0-22223 GCA_963574655.1 Perodicticus potto
GCTCAAGCGATTCTCCTGTCACTGCCTCCCAAGTAGCTGGAACCACAGGCGCCCGCCACAACGCCCGGCCATTTTTTGGTTGCAGCCGTCATTGTTGTTTGGTGGGCCCGGGCTGGATTCGAACCCGCCAGCTCAGGTGTATGTGGCTGGCGCCTTAGCCCGTTGAGCCACAAGCGCTGAGCCTACATTCCTACTTTAAATGCTGATTTTCTTAACCACCTCCTGTTAACCATGGGACGCTTTCCTAAGTCATCTCACCCATAACAATGGCTCCATGGTGACCTCTATATAACTAACTAGTAAATGTCTCTTTTGGCTCAGATCTTCCTTGTGAGTTTCATACCCCTGCCAGTACCCCACTGGAAACTACCTGGATACTCCAGAGGTACCTCAACTGCAACATAAGAAAAACAGAACTCCACATTCTCTATTGTGCCTGCCAATCATCTCTAGCTCTACCTCTTGTATTTCTAATTCGGTGACTGACACTTTATTCCTTCAGCCTAATAGGCCTTTCACATCTTCTTTTTACACAACTACTCAAGTCTCTGTATCGCCTCCGTTGAATCTTCTCTATCTTTTCCTTTAGCATGATCCTCCCTTAAAAACTGATCATTCTGGCTCGGCGCCTGTGGCTCAAGTGGCTAAGGCGCCAGCCACATACATCTGAGCTGGCGGGTTCGAATCCAGCCCGGGGCTGCCAAACAACAATGTCGGCTGCAACCAAAACATAGCCAGGAATTGTGGCCAGGGCACCTGTAGTCCCAGCTACTTGGGAGGTGGAGACAGGAATCGCTTGAGCCCAGGAGTTGGAGGTTGCCGTAAGCATGATATCACAGCACTCTACCCTGGGTGACAGCTGGAGGCTCTGTCTCAAAAAAAAAAAAAGAAAAGAATTGATCATTCCATTCCTACCTTTCTGCTGGCACACTGTCTGATTCATGCTTTTGTAATGCATTTCTTACACTGTAGTACTATTGATTATATACTCCTAGACAATAGTGGTCTTTCAATTAGGGTATAGGAATACTTTTGAAGAGTACAGAGCATGGTAGTCCCACTGGATCACTTTTCAGATCTTCACTTCCATGAGCTCTTCCTTAACATGGATCTGACCAAGAACTAGCTCTCCAGGTTCTCCATTCCCATCAGCCCTGTCATAACGGCCCTTCTTCTCTCACTTATTTTACAACAGTGCATTGCTTCAACGGGTAGTGACGTTCAACCAATGTGCTGCAAAAATTTTTAAAGATTAATTAAACTATTTTTGAAAGAAATTCAAGGCATAGTAAGTATATTCTTCTTTTTACTCTTTTTTTGATCAACATAATTTAAGGATGCCAAGGAAGTTTAACTATAGGTTCAATTGTGCCATGAGATTTTAAAAAGGTAGAAAAACACTGCTCCAGGGTGTTAAACAAAGGACATAATTATGTCTATGGTTTGGGATAAGCCACTAAAATAGTTCAAATCAGGAAGGCGCCTGTGGCTCAAGGAATAGGGCACCGGCCCCATATACCAGAGGTGGCAGGTTCAAACCCAGCCCTGGCCAAAAAGCTTCAAAAAAAAAAAAAAATTCAAATCAACATAAGTCTACCTAAGACTATTAAAATGAAGAACATTTTGGTCTGGGCTAGCTTGTGTCAAATAAAGTACGTCCCAGAATGGGAAAATACAAGTAAGTATTGTCAAATAAGCCAAAATGGGAAAGATCAGAAAGCAGTAAAGAAAGCTTCAAACACTAGCTTTTTACACACTTAAAGATAACCTGTTTTTTTCAGCTTTGCTCACTTTTTTTTTTCTTTTTTAGACAGAATCTCACTCTGTTGCCCAGGCTAGAGTGCTATCGCATCAGCCTAATTCACAACAACCTCAAACTCTTGGGTTCAAGCAATGCCCCTGCCTTAGTGTCCAGAGTAGCTAAGACAACAAGCATCTGCCACAATGCCTAGCTACTTTTTCTATTTTTAGTATGGACAAGGTCTCTTCTTGACTCTGGGTGGTCTTGAACTACTGAGCTCAAAGGATCCTCCCACCTGGGCCTCCCAGAGTGCTAGAATAACCAGCATGAGCCAGGCAGCTTTGCTCGATTTTTATCTCAAAAACATGCTATTGCTGAAAACAAAAGCACCTCTGAACATTTTAAGCAATAGCTATTATTGTTGCTGATATATTTTAATGTAACACTCACTTCTCATCTTACAAAACGCTATTTTCAAACTCTAATTATGAAAAGGTTACATATTAGCTCATGAACCAACCAACTCACTTTGTTTCACTTAATAGAATATCAAAAGTTTGATCATGAGGGCTAAAGAAATTAACAAATTTATATATGACTTTTATTTTTTCCCTAAAGCTTGTCAATATAGTTTACTGCACATTTAATAAAATGGAACATGTATTCTACTATAGTCCTCATTACATAAAGAAACTTATTTTTGCTGGCGCCTGTGGCTCAAAGGAGTCGGGCGCCAGCCCCATATGCCAAAGGTGGCGGGTTCAAACCCAACCCCAGCCAAAAACCACAAAAAAAGAAAAAAAAGAAACTTATTTTCATTAACATTGCATTATTAGAAGTTACAGTAGAACCTCTATAAGGTGAACATCTAAGGGACTGTAACAAACTGGCTAACTACAGAGGTGGTCAACATAAGGAACTAGGCCTGGTATACTGATACATACATATGGTGTATGTTTCATCTATGAAAATTAGACCAATTAAGGAGGTGGTCATTGTAGGGAGGTGGTCAACTATAGAGGCTCTACTGTAAAGAAAAGAACAAAACTATATAATCATATGTTACTAATATAATTTAAACATATATAGGAGACCGAGACTGGTGGATTACCTAAGCTCACAGGTTCGAGAATAGCCAAGCATTGTGGCAGGCACCTGTAGTTCCAGCTACTTGGAAGGCTGAGGCAAGGGATTCTCCATTTTGGTTCCATTTTATACACATCTGGAAAATAATCTGCAGAAAGTGCTTGCAAGGGGCAGCGCCTGTGGCTCAAAGGAGTAGGGCGCCGGCCCCATATGCCGGAGGTGGTGGATTCAAACCCAGCCCCAGCCAAAAATTGCAAAAAAATAAAATAAAATAAAGAAAGTGCTTGCAAGAACTTCATGGTTCTCAAGAGTTAAAAAAAAAAATCCACTTGATCAACTTACTCCTTTCCTTTATCTTCCCTCCCTCACTCCCCTTCCCTTCTACCCTCTTTTCTAAACTGTTTTGCTTTGCAATATGTTACTGGTAATGAGTTGCAGGATAATGCAATCTTAACTAGTTTTTTCCTAAGTATGTGAGTTCAAAACTCTTGTATCGGCTTGGCGTCTGTGGCTCAGCTGGCTAAGGCGCCAGCCACGTACACCTGAGCTGGTGGGTTTGAATCCAGCCCGGGCCCGCCAAACAACAATGATGGCTGCAACCAAAAAATGGCCGGGCGTTGTGGCGGGCACCTGTAGTCCCAGCTGCTTGGGAGGCGGAGGCAAAAGACTTGCTTGAGCCCAGGAATTGGAGATTGCTGTGAGCTGTGATGCCACAGCACTCTATCCAGGGTGACAGCTTGAGGCTCTGTCTCAAAAAAAAAAAAAAACTCTTGTATCTAAAGAAATATACGCTTTGGGGGTCATTAATAAAGAAAATCTTCCTACCTTAAAAAAAAAAAAAAAGAGTTTGAGGTTGCTGTAAGGTGTGACGCCACAGCACTCTACCAAGGGCAACAAAGTGAGACTCTGTCTCAAAAAAAAAAAAAAAAAATAAATAAATAAATAAATAAATATATATATATATATATATATATATATATATATATATATATATATATAACCAGGGCAGCACCTGTGGCTCAGTGGGTAGGACACTGGCCCCACATACTAAGGTTGGCAGGTTCAAACCTGGCCCCGGCCAAACTGCAACAAAAAAATATCCAGGCATTGTGGCGGGCGCCTGTAGTCCCAGCTACTCAGAAGACTGAGGCAAGAGAATCGCTCAAGCCCAGGAGTTGGAGGTTGCTGTGAGCTGTGACACAACAGCACTCTACCAGGGTGATAAAAGTGAGACTCTGTCTCAAAATAAATAAATAAATAAAACCAGTAGATTCCTTTACTCTTGGCTTTACTAGTTTTCATAATCTACCTTAAAAATATATCCCACAATTTTTTAGTGTTTTTTAAATAACATCCCTTAAAATACGCATTAATATATTCATTTTATTTATTTATTTTTTTTTTTTTGAGACAGAGCCTCAAGCTGTCACCCTGGATAGAGTGCTGTAGCATCACAGCTCATAGCAACCCCCAATTCCTGGGCTCAAGCGACCTCCTACCTGTGCCTCCCAAGTAGCTGGGACTATAGGTACCTGCCACAACGTCCAGCCATTTTTTGGTTGCAGCCGTCATTGTTGTTTGGCTGGCCCGGACTGGATTCGAACCCGCCAGCTCAGGTGTATGCGGCTGGCGCCTTAGCCCATTGAGCCACAGGCGCCAAGCCAATATATTCATTTTAACTGAAAGGTGCAAATAATTCTTCTGTCAGAAAGTCTAATTTCGGTGATTCATTTGACAGTACAGACTTCCTTTGTTAATTATAAAAACTTCAAGAATTTGTCAAAAAGATATTTAATCATATGATATTTTCTCAAAATTATACAGTTTTATATATAATTATTTATATAATTGTTTATATGTATTGTATACATAGCTAAAATTAATAGTTGTATTTTATAACTATTGTTATACTATTGTATTAAGTAACATTTTTGATAACAAATCAGCATACTAGTTTTGGCATATAACTTATTAGTAGTACCATGTGCTAACCAATTGCGCCACTGAAGTTTTGGCATATAACTTAGAAAGTCTGGAAAGAATTGATATTGTTGTATCAAAATTCATTATATTCAAGCAATAATTAATATTGGAATATTAATGATATTAATAAATTAATTATATTAGTTAATATTCAAGTGGGGGAAGTACCACTCATGTCATAAAAAGGTATATTTCCAGGGCGGCGCCTGTGGCTCAAAGGAGTAGGGCACTGGCCCCATATGCCGAAGGTGGCAGGTTCAAACCCAGCCCTGGCCAAAAACTGTAAAAAAAAAAAAAAAAAAGGTATATTTCCAGCTGCGTGCGGTAGCTCCCACCTATAATCTTAGTACTCTGAGAGGCTGAGGTAGGAGGATCTCTTGAGCTCAGGATTTCAAGACCAGCCTGAGCAAGCCTGTCTCTACTAAAAATAGAAAAATTAGCCAGGTGTTGTGGCGGGTACCTGGCTGTAGTCCCATCTACTTGGGAGGCTAAGACAGGAGAATCTCTTGAACCCAGGATTATGAGGTTGCTGTGAACTAGGCTGACACCATGGTACTCTAGCCTAGACAAAAAAATCTGTTTTTTGAAGAGACAGAGTCTTACTCTATCACCCTCGGTACAGTGCTGTGGCATCACACAGCTCACAGCAACCCCCAACTCCTGGGCTTAGGCGATTCTCCTGCCTCAGCCTCCAGAGCAGCTGCAGCCACAGGCACCCGCCACAACGCCCATCTATTTTTCTTTTTTGGTTGTTGTTGCAGTTCGGCCGGGGCCAGGTTTAAACCCACCACCCTCAGTATATGGGGCTGGTGCCCCACCCACAGAGCCACAGGTGCCGCCCAGAGATTCTTTCTTAATGGCATAAATGTATTCATGATCTATGTACAAATGACATAATAAAAAATATATATGTGGAAAAAAAAGATATCTCCACAATATTTTAGTTTTCATCAAAATTTGTAACCTATTGATATTCTTTCGAATAATCGTACACTAACTATAATGACAAATGTTTTAACATTTAGATATTTTTGTTGCAGAACAGTATGATAGAAATAAAATTTTTAAGAATAGAAATATATTAAGACAAAATTGTGGAGCTAGGCATGATGGCTCACACCTGTAATCCTAGCACTGTGGGAGGCCGAGGTAGCCCAATTGCTTGAGTTCAGGAGTTCCAGACCAGCCTGAGCAAGAGCAAGACCCTGTTCCTAAAAATAACTGGGCATTGTGGTGGGCGTCTGTAGTCCCAGATACTGAAGAATCTGATACAAGAGAAGAGTCTTGAGCCCAAGAGTTTGAGGTTGCTGTTTGCTGAGACGCCACCAAGGGCATCACAGTGAGACTCTGTCTCAAAAAAAAAAAAAAAAAAAGATGGGTGGCGCCTGTGGCTCAGCGAGTAGGGCCCCCGGCCCCATATACTGAAGGTAGCAGGTTCAAACCCAGCCTCAGTCGAACTGCAAAACAAAAAAAATACCCAGGAGTTGTGGCAGGCACCTGTAGTCCCAGCTACTCAGGAGGTTGAGGCAAGAGAATCGCCTAAGCCCAGGAGTTGGAGGTTGCTGTGAGCTGTGTGACGCCACAGCATTCTACCGAGGGTGATAAAGTGGATAAGTGAGACTCTGTCTCTACAAAAAAAAAAGATAAAACTGTGAAGAATAATTATAACTGAAATACGAATTCCAAGAGATAAAAGAATAACATTTTCTGACAGTTAAAGAAAAGCTTTTAATTTACTTTCAAAACAGAGAAGGTAGCAAACAAATCACTAGAATATCATGTTTCCACTTAAAAGATAGAAATAGAACTTACAACAATTTTAAACATCAATGTTTACGATACACTGAAATGTCATCCTTTGCAACTGTTTATACTTACCAGAATAACTTTAGATAGCAACCTCAAAATATGCAAAGGGATACTTATTTGCAAATCCTTTTAGCAGATGAATGACAAAAATGTTTGAAGACTGCTGTTTAGTCTACAACTTTTTATTTTATTCTTGATGCAAGGCCTTTTCATACCATTATATCCTCAGGGCCAAAAATAGTATCTCAAGCCTACCCCACAGTCAATAAATGTTTGACAAATAAATAAATGATTACAGATTTAATTAAACATTATTTTCTTAATTAAGTACTGTTTTTAAGCTCTAATGATTTTCTGTATATTCAAGCACATCCTACCTACTCACAAGCTCATAAGTCAAGCCATTAGTAACTGATTTTTTTTTTTTTGAGACGTCACAGCTCACAGCAACCTCAAACTCTTGGGCTTAAGCAATTCTCTTGCCTCAGCCTCTCACATAGCTGGGACTACAGGAGCCTACCTGGCTATTATTTGGTTGTAGTTGTCATTGTTGTTTGGCAGGCCAAGAATGGGTTCGAACCCCTCAACTCTGGTGTATGTGGCTAGTGACCTAGTCACTGAGCTACAGGCACCGAGCCAGTAACTCATTTATTTAAACAAGGTAGTTCAAGTGTTCTGTAAAGGAGGATGAAAGTCTTTACAAGAAAATGGGTAATATAATTTGGACAGAAAAAGCTAATGTATGCCTTTCTTCAAGTAGACTATTTTGGTATTTTGGTTAAATCCAATCATTTTTTGTTTTTGAGACAGTCTCACTATGTCACCTTCAGTAGAGTTCAATTGCATCATAGCTCACAGCAATCTCAAACTCTTGGGCTAAAGCAATTCTCTTGTCTCAAGAATCCAAAAGATAAAATCTTTCAAATGAAGCTAAACTTAGACGACACTTAAAGTAACAAAGTTTGATATTATCACTTGCAATAAGCCTTATTTAAAGAGATTTCCCAAAGGTTTAGAGGAAAATAATTTCTATAGCCAAGTTAGTAATTAATAGCACCTGTTGTATAGTACCATTTACACTATTCATACAAACTTGATGGCCACCCTGTAGAACACAATCTAGTACAAAACCCTTTGGATATTACTTACTTGTTAGGTCATCTTCAGTAAAGAAATGTTATATTTTATGTACCAAATAATCTTCCTCCTTTTTTGACAACAAAATCTCTCCCTCCAATGCAAACCCCTATTTGTTTTGAGCACCACTCTTCTTAACCTCAACCTTACCACTGAGCCAAAACCCCCAGGGGTGAGTATCTTGCACAGGCCTAGCTAAAACATTCTACCCTCTGGCCACAATGGTTATTTCAGAAATAGGTACATGATCTAAGAAGCTTGGCCAAAAAGAGTTATCTGCATGATTTTTACCAGTCCTGGCAGAAAAAAATGTTCTGCCTTTGTTTCACAGTATGAATGGTAAGGACAATGAAAGTCAGAAGCTGTCAGTAAGGCTGTCATTGCTGCTTTAGATCTCTTTTTTCCTGTGTGTTTTTTTTTGTTTGTTTGTTTGTTTCTTTGGTTTTTGTTTTGTTCTGTTTTTTTAGAGTCTCACTTTGCCTCCATAGAGTGTCATGGTGTCCTGGCTCATAGCAACTTCAGACTTTTGAGCTTAGGCGATTCTTTTGCCTCAGCCTCCCAACTAGCTGGGACTACAGGCGCCCATCACAACACCCAGCATTTTTTTGGGGGGGGGTGGTAGTGCTCTGGCTGGTCTCGAACTCATGAGCTCAGGCAACCCACCCGCTTCGGCTTCCCAGAGTGCTGGGATTACAGGTGTGACCCACCATGCCTGGCTTCCCTTTTCCTCTGTTGGTGCTTGTCTTATGTATGGTACTGGACAAAGCTGAATGTTGTACCTCTTTTCTGATTTTGCTACTAGAAAAAGCTTAATTTTAAAGGTGGCTGAGGCAAGGCATGATGGCTCAGGCCTGTAGTCCTACCAGTTTGATAGGCCAAGGTGGGAGAATTACTTGAGGCCAGAAGTTCCAGACTAGCATGGATAACATGGGAAGACCTCATTCAACAAAAAAATTAAAAAATTAGCCAGGTGTGGTGGCACAAACCTATAGTCTTAGCTATTCTGTAGGATAGCTAGGCAGTAGAATCACTTGAATGCAGGAGTTCAAGGTTATAGTGAGCTATTGAACTCCGACCTAGGCAACACAGCAAGACCCTGTCACTAAAAACAATTTTTAAAAACTGGTCATTCGGCTCGGCACCTGTGGCTCAATGGGCTAAGGTGCCAGCCACATACACCTGAGCTGGCGGGTTCGAATTCAGCCCGGGCCGGCCAAACAACGACAGCTGCAGCCAAAAAATGGCCGGGCGTTGTGGCGGGTGCCTGTAGTCCCAGCTACTTGGGAGGCGGAAGCAAGAGACTCGCTTGAGCCCAGGAATTGGAGGTTGCTGTGAGCTGTGATGCTACACCACTCTATCCAGGGTGACAGCTTGAGGCTCTGTCTCAAAACAAACAAACAAAAAAAAACTGGTCATTCATACTGCTGTTTTATAGACACTGCCACCAAGAACTTTAAAAAAAATTCTAAAGAAGAAAATAAAAAAAACCCCACAAGATGTGCTTACAGAAGCAGCTAATTATGGTTTATAGGCATCCTAAATGGTAGATGGCAAATGTGAGTTTCCCAAGGCTTTCTAATCTTTATGTTTCTTGTAGTGGGTCTCCAGATTACTATACTTTGTGTTACCAAACTAATGACAAAATTAAATACCTCTATAAAATCAGACCATTGTACAGCAAATTATATTCTTTAATAACCATTATACCCTAAACATAGGCTATGAGCAATTGGACTTAAATACTATTGAATTATATTGCCTGAACTATGATTTGTTTGATTTTTGACTAGTTCAGTTCATAAGGGCTCCCACTAAGGAGTACACTTGGTCTTTGGTTATAACTTTTCTGAGAGTCATCATAATAGTCTTCCTCGAGTCTTAAATGTTTGCATGAAGCCATCCATACAGGCTTCACTTTGCCTAAATCAGCAAGAACATAAAGAAATATTCAGGCTCGGCGCCTATAGCTCAGTAGCTAGGGCACCAGCCACATATACCAGAGCTGGCGCGTTCAAACCCAGCCCAGGCCTGCCAAACAACAATGACAACCACAACCAAAAAACAGACAGGCGGTGTGGCGGGCACCTGTAGTCCCAGGTACTTGGGAGGCTGAGGCAAAAGAATCACTTAAGCCCAAGAGTTTGAGGTTGCTGTAAGTTGTGAGCTGTGACACCGTGTCACTCTACCAAGGGCAACATAGTGAGACTGTTTCAAAAAATAAAATTCAACTGATGTGACTGTGACTTTTGAATTCCATCATGAAACCAAGTAAGTCCATTATGATGGTAATGAAGAATGGCATCAACACCCAAGGTTTTGGTCAATCTCTCAAAATTAGAAGACTGAAAAAAGGGGGGGCAGTTAAATAAATTTGGCAGGAGAATGCCTCTATACTTTGAGTCCTTAAATAACAAACCACACTTAGCACCACCAGTTACCTGAAAGTCTTAGAAGTGTACTTTTGTAACAAATAGTGACATCTCAGCCAACCAGAGCAGCTCAGCTTCAGTCAGTTACAGACTGCCAACTGATCAGACCAAGTTCAAATAAGGCAAACACTGAGCTATAACCAATGAAGCTATAGCATATTTGGATCCACAGAAGTAACTCGTTTGGTTCCATCTATGAAAATGCTATTATAATCCTTATTGAATATTCTTCATAGAAGTGCGTAACCTTTTTTTTTTTTTTTTTTCCCTGTAGAGGCAGAGTTTCACTGTATCGCCCTCAGTGGAGTGCCATGGCATCACACAGCTCACAGTAACCTCCAACTCCTGGGCTGAGGCGATTCTCTTGCCTCAGCCTCCCGAGTAGCTGGGACTACAGGCACCTGCCACAACGCCCAGCTATTTTTCTGTTTTGCAGTTCAGCCAAGGCTGGGTTTGAACCTGTCACCCTTGGTATATGGGGCCGGCGCCCTACTCGATGAGCCACAGGCACCGCCCCCCCTTTTTTTTTTTTGAGACAGAGTCTCAAGCTGTCGCCCTGGGTAGAATGCTGTGGTGTCACAGCTCACAGCAACCTCAAACTCTTAGGCTTAAGCGATTCTCTGGCCTCAGCCTCCAGAATAGCTGGGACTACAGGCACCTGCCACAAAGCCCAGCTATTTTTGTGTGTTGCAATTATCATTGTTGCTTTAGCTGGCCCAGGTCCAGATTCAAACCCGCCAACTTTGGTGTATATGGCTGGCACCCTGCTAACTGAGCTACAGGCGCTGCCAGAAGTGCATAACCTTGTTGTTAACCTTTTTGCTCCTAAAACCAAGAGACAATACATACATACTACTAACTGAAGTGGGAAGAGATAGAATTTACAAATTATATGTACTATAATCACTATCTCATACTGATAGAAAAGGATAAAGCAGTGTCTTGGGTTAGATTATTTTTTCTTTTTAATGTAAACAACCTCTCATTAGGCTTAACAAAAACCTATCAAGAGAGCCAAAAAGGTAATTCCAGTCTCTCCTACTCCTTCACTATGTGAACTTTAACATAGTAAGGTACAAAGTACTGGCAAGTACCAATAGAATATAAAGATAAATAAGACAGACATAAAAACCACATATAACTTGAATCTATTTATATACTTTGTTGTTCTTTTTTTAACCTATAAGGAAGCACTGTCAGTTACACGCAGAAAGGAGATGAGCAACTGGTCACAGGTAAGAGTGCAGCAGAGAGCATCATACCAACATAAACCTCAATCCACATGGCTAACTGCTAGTTGTGGTTTTATATTTGTCTGCATATGACCTCTACTTCAAAATAGGACACTCCAACCTCAATGGTCTTACCCTTATCTCTGAGGGTGGCCAAGAGCTTACCTTATGTTCATCTTGTTACAGATATTCTTACTCGAGCCTGTATCTCTGGTAAGGTTGAAGATTTACTTTCAACCTGTCAATCTTTGCAGCAGCAAGGAAATGAAGTTAAAATAATTTACCTCTTGTGGCCTGATACTACCACAGTCAATGACTGAATCTAAGAAGTTAGTATGTTATCTATAATTTATCTAGGACTCTCACATTGGAAGCAAAGCCTATACTTTGATTTGCTGGACATCACACAAATTTTGAGGACATTTACAACTAACCTACCAATACCTATATGTATAATACAACCTTCAAAATTCACATGTGTTTCTAATATTTTGACAATCAAC
The DNA here is from genome assembly GCA_963574655.1 of Perodicticus potto. Taxonomy (NCBI): domain Eukaryota; kingdom Metazoa; phylum Chordata; class Mammalia; order Primates; family Lorisidae; genus Perodicticus; species Perodicticus potto. The sequence continues at coordinate 11,921 of CAUYRH010098217.1, forward strand.
ATGTATTATTTACACACAAAGAACAATTTCAAATTCACACAATTAACTCTGCTACACTTGCCTACCCAGATATTTCTGATAGTTCTGAATCTAAAAGAAACTGGTTTCATTTCTTCAAATGGCAACAAAATTAATTCTCACAAAACTCAAAATGTGTAATAATGGAAGTTAACTTTTACTGACCATTAATACACACCACAGATTGTATTAAATATTTGAATCCTCAAATTCTTTTTTTTTGCAGATTTTGGCCAGGGCTGGGTTTGAACCCGCCACCTCCAGCATATGGGGCCAACACCCTACTCCTTTGGGCCACAGGCATCGCCCTTCTCTCAACTCTTTTGGATATGCTCTGCTTATTTTCCTTTTACAGTTAATAAAACTAGAACACAATGTTAAGTAACCTGCTGTCAAGTCCACATAGCCAGACAATGCAGAAGTAGATTCCAACTCAGACTGTTTAACTCCAAAGCCCAAGTTATAAATTAAGCTACATTTCATCCTTGACCTCTGCAGCAACAACAGAAAAACACAAAAAATAAAAACCAATGAATAAACACCCTCGAAGTCACAATAATTGAGAAAAGGCAAAATTTGAAATTGCAACTGTGAGGAGGGAACGTTTGTTCAGTGAAATAATTAAATTAAATGCATGAGTAAACAAGGTTCTTGGCAAGGAAAATGGGGTGAAGAAGGCAAGGGGAACAATGAAATCTACAGTCTCATAGTGAACACCTCCATTATTCTAAGTAGCAACCTTGACAAAATCTTGCCTAGGATCACTTCATTAATCAAGAGAAGCACCAGTAGGGATCAATTTCTTAACCAACACAAATACTCCAATCTCAACATACAACAACAAGAATTCCTAAAACCAGCTCAGGTAAAGCTAAAAACACCAAGCTTAGAAATCAAAGCATGTGGGGCCCAATGCAGTGGCTCACACCTATAATCCCAGCACCCTGGGAGGCCAAGGGCGGGTGGATTGCCTGAGCTCAGGAGATCCAGACCAGCCAGGGCAAGAGTGAGACCCCGCCTATGAAAAAAAGCAGGGTGCCTTATGGCCGGTGCCTGTAGTCCCAGCTACTTGGGAGGCTCGCAAGAGGATCCCTTGAACCCAAGAATTTAATGTTGCTGTGAGCTATGACCCCACGGGTGTCAAAATGACACTCTATCAAGGGTGACAAAATGTGACCCTGTCTCAAAAGAAAAAAAAAGTCAGAGCCTGTGATTTTAGTGTAGTCACTAGTTAATTGTGAGATCTCCAGCAAGACACTTTTCCCTTCTGGGTGTCAATAACCTCAACTGCAGAGTTAAGGGTTTTAACTAAATGAATTCCAACTGTGAAACTGAAGGCAAGCTCTTGTAAAACTTGGAAAGGTTCGTGCATACATTTAAAATACCATGAAGTACGGGTTCTCTGACCCAAATGTACGCTTCTCAGCCACCATAAGCCCTGGCTGGAAGACAGAGACCAGCTTCCAAGCCCTTGGGGCACAAAGAGCAAGGTCAAGGGCTGCTGTAACCCTTAACTTCTGTGTGTACTATAATCCAAGTCAGAATTCCGGGGGTAAAAGCACCAGTAGGGGAAGAAGAAATTACTATTCCAGGTCATCAGAAACATTAGTCAAGACCTCTCGGGTGACAGGATGAGGCCCAGAGAGTGTAAGCGCCTTGCCCCACGTTACACAGCACATAGCAGCGAGATCGGGACTAGAACCTCGATCTCTCGGCTCCCGGCGCAGCAAACGCTCCTTCTGTGTACAACGGAGCCGCAGGGAGGAGAGGCGACTGCGCGTGGGGGCGGCGAGGGCGCCCCGGGTTACCTGTGTCTGCCCCTGCCCCGGCGTGCAGCAGTCTAACCTCCGGCCGCTGCCAGTCGCCGCCTGGCCCGCCCGGCACCACCTGCCGCAGGAGCAGCCTCACTCTCCGGGAGGCCGCGCCGCGGTGGCCGCCGGGCGCCCTGAGGAGAAGGAGCCGGGACTGCATGGGGCCTGGGGCGCCGCCGGGACGGCGAGGGGTCGGCTCGCGCTGCGTCCCGGCCGGGCAGCGTGAGGCGACCGGGAGAAGGGGACAGGAAGCAGCCCCTAACCGAGTCCGCCGGAAACTCCTTCCCCCGGTGCGGCAGGCTGGAGGCCTCGGCCGGGCCGCGCCGGGTGGAAACGTGCGGAAGGCAGAAGAGGGTGGAGAGAGCCTGAGTGCGGCCGTTTTGACTTCCAGAACCCTAAGCACCGCGAACGGCCGAGGATGGATGAATTCCTAAACCGGACGCCTTACACGCTGCGCTCTCCTCTCTGTGACAGCGGTTAGGATTCATCTTTATGGCCTGACCTCAAGACTATGCTGGTCAGTGACCGGGTTTTTGAACACTCGAAACGTTGCCCTTGCCCCACAAGGAAAGGACTTCTACTCCGTGGAGTTGGATCTGTTGTCTGTCTCTCAATAAACTTTCTCTCGTTGGCTTACTCTCAGATTCTTGCCTGCGTGAAGCCGAGAACCCATTTATCAAGCGCAGGGGCCTTTCCTCCCTTCATTAGGACACCCGCTGCCTCAGAAGGAGGCTGCAGAAGCCGCAGGGGCAGCCCAAGCGCTGGGGGGCGGGGGCGGCCGGGCCACTAGGGTGCTCCTGGAGCCAAGCCAGCTCTTGGCCCAGCGTGCCTGACCCTGTCCCCAGACCTGCGTACCTCCTTCCCATACCGTCCTACATAAACTGTCACTTAAGGGAAGGCCAAACTGTTTAGGAACATCTGCCGACAGGGCGCTTCAGATTCTTGCGCTAAATCTTCTTTACTTAGTTAATGGCCCAGAGTGTAGTGCACGCTCCCTGTACCCTGCTTCAAATCATTTTCAGAAATTGAGAAAATATGCACGAGATTATGGAAACTTCTACCTGTCTTTTCAATTTTTTTCACCTATCTTGAGTCATTGTAACCACACCAGTGTTTCCATAGTGCATTTCAAAGCCTTGCTCTTTTGTTCCTTCTTATGCTGGTTCTTTGTTTCTATGTTTTATTGGAAAATTCACATCTTAATGACATATAGAAGTTGCTCAACATCAGAAAGGAGCTAAATCAAGCACTTTATATGTCATACTGTAATACACGAGTTATATAAACATAATCTATGTCTTTAGTAAGAGAAAAGTAGGACACTGACTAAGGCTGCCACCCTTTCATACATTACAAGGGCGCAAGCGGTTGTACCACAAAGCAAACTAAACCTAATATAATTAGACTTATCCTCAAAAATGTCAGGAGTGAATTGACAAAGGCAAAAAGTTTGAATCAAGTTATACAAAACAAACATCAAACAAAAAGAATGCAGAAAACCTCACTTTGAGCTGAAGGCCTTGCTAATTCTAGAGCTGTCACAGTCTTTAAATACATATTGAGCAGCTACCAGGTGCATAACCCTGAGATAAGTTCTGAGAAGAAAGTGTTAAAGGGGGAGGAGGCTGTAAAAAAGAAAGGAGAGGAGGTAATGAAGTCTCTGGCTAAAGGACTTGCAGTTGAAGAATAAAGGCTGAAACAGGTTTCTAGCCCTGGTGGAGAGGTAGTGAAAATAAAGGTAGTAAATATTTACAAAATGGCGCGGTGCCTGTGGCTCAGCGTAGGCCGCTGGCCCCATATACCCAGAGTGGCAGATTCAAACCAGGCCCCGCCCCAGCCCAATTGCATCAAAAAATAGCTGAGTGTTGTGGTGGGCGCCTGTAGTCCCAGCTACTTGGGAGGCTGAGGCAAGAGAATCGGCTAAGCTGGAGGTTGCTGTGAGCTCTGACTCTACAGCACTCTACCAAGGGTGATAGAGTGAGACAAAAAAAATAAATATATATATATATTAAAAATATTTACATAATGCATTGACTGCATGGTTTCACGGGTATGTTGTCATTTCATCCTCACAGCAACCCTCAGAGACTGCTAGGGAAATGACCTAAATGCAGGATGTAAACTTATAAAATATTTTTCCTGCTGTGAGCACATACTATGTGGCAGGCATTGTGCTGAACACTTTGATTAATTTTTTCATTTCACACAACAATGCTTTGACTGAGGTGCTATTATTATCCACCATTTTACAGGAGAAAGAAACTGAGGCTTGGCTCGGCACCCGTGGCTCAAGCGGCTAAGGCGCCAGCCACATACACCTGAACTGGCGGGTCCAAATCCAGCCCTGGCCCGCCAAACAACAATGACAGCTGCAACCAAAAAAAAAAAAAAAAAATTAGCTGGGCATTGTGGTGGGCGCCTGTAGTCCCAGCTCCCAGGGAGGCAGAGGCAGGAGAAACGCTTGAGCCCAGGAGCTGAAGGTTGCTGTGAGCTGTGATATCACTGCACTCTACCAAAGGCAAAAGCTTGAGGCTCTGTCTCAAGAAAAAAAAAAAAAGAAACTGAGGCTACAAGAATGAAATACTTTGATCTAGGCATCTCCATTGAATCTTACTGGATACTCACTACCCTCCTAAAAGAAGGGAAGAACAATTGAAAGCAGTTTAGCAAAATGACTTTTATAAACATAAAGAGAATTTGGAGTTAAGACAATAGGGAGATCAAGACAGGTTTGTACATTCAACATTTAGTGAGTAATGGCCGGATAAGTAGTACTCTGTTAGCTACTGGCAAACAATGGGCGCTTCAAATAGAAAAGACAAACATACAAATAAAGAATGACAATGCAGTGGGACACGAGTGTGAAAGATTTCAGGTCAAGGTACTCTAGGGTGGAGTGCTACACCTGACAGAAGTAGTGAACCTTCACAGAGCCGGTAATGTTTGAAATGGTTCTTGAAGGATATGCAAGAGTTTGTCAGCCTGAGAAAAGGGCGAGTCAAATCTGGCAGAAGATCATGTACACAGAGAGCCCAAAGTGCCTGTCATAACTAAGAATTGGAGAGTGATTCGAAGTGTCTAGAGGTTAAGTACATAAAAGGTTTTGCAGGGGCTCGGTTCCCATGGCTCAGTGAGTGGAGTGCCGGCCACATGCACCAAAGCTGGCAGGTTGGAGCCCGGCCAGGCCTGCTAAAACAACAATGAGAACTACAACCAAAAAAAAAAGAAAAATAAAGAAAAATAGCCAGGTGTTGTGGCGGGTGCTTATAGTCCGAGCTACTCAGGAGGCTGAGGCAAGAAAATCACTTGAGCCCAAAGCCTTGAGGTTGCTGTGAGCTGTGGCACTATGGCACTCTACCGAGGGTGCCATAATGAAACACAGTCTTAAAAAGAAAAGAAAAACAATGTTAGTGACCAATCTGCAGAAATTAGGCAACACAATATAAAAGATTTAAAATGAGGGGCGGCGTCTGTGGCTCATGGAGTAGGTCACCCAAAGGTGGCGGGTTCAAACCTGGTCTCCGCCGAACTGCAAAAAACAGAAAACTAGCCGGGCGTTGTGGCGGGCTCCTGTAGTTCCAGCTACTCGGGAGGCAAGAGGCAAGAGAATAGCCTAAGCCCAAGAGCTGGAGGTTGCTGTGAGCTGTGAGCTGTGATGCCATGGCACTCTACCGAGGGTGACAATAAATAAATAAATAAATAAATATTGACTTAATGTATATAAGTAAGCTTGACTTAGCTTTGTATCATCCAAATTTCTTGGAGGAAGCGAAATGGCCACACATGTATATTTCTCTTCCTTCCGCACCACAAGTTCCCTAGTGAGAACACATGCTCCCAGCACAAATATCCACTCAAGGTAGGGTCTTAACAAAGGTCAATCCTTGTAGCAGTATAATTTTCATTACATTCAAGACCTTGGCCATTATTCAGAAAGAATTTTATCATTCTATGGACTTCTAGCTAAGGAATATTCATAACATGAGGTTCTTGTGATCTTGGACTTTACGCCTGCACCAGTAAGGGCCAGCAAAAGAGAGGAGAGTTGGTCAGGTCTCTGAGGTTCATGAGGTCCAGCATTCTGGAAACTCATTTTCCTGGAGCCACTCCTTACCTCTGATTTAACACCCATTACATTAATTCTTCTAATTTGGTCTGGGGACCACAGTAATTAATCCTTTTCACCACATGAGTATATCAAAAAGCTAAATTAGAGACGAATTTTCACTCTTTAAAAAAAAGGATTATCTATAAGATTTCTTCAAAATTGTCAATCCATACTTGTTTACAACAATTGATAAAACTCAACTCATGCCTAAGTTTTCAATATTAGTGTACTTATTGTAGTGACTTTTTTCTCTTTGTATGTGTATTTATCCTCAAAACAGTTCTTTTTTTTTTTTTTTGAGATAGAGCCTCAAGCTATCACCCTGGATAGAGAGCTGTGGCATCACAGCTCACAGCAACCTGCAATTCCTGGACTCAAGCTAGTCTCCTGCCTTCGCCTCCCAACTAGCTGGCACTACAGGCACCTGCCACAGTGCCCAGCCATTTTTTGGTTGCAGCCAGTCATTGTTGTTTGGTGGACCCGGGCTGGATTCGAACCCACCAGTTCAGGTGTATGTGGCTGGCGCCTTAGCCCATTGAGCCACAGGCACCGAGCCCTCAAAACAGTTCTTAAAAAGAATCTAGTTATGGCTCCGCACCTGTGGCTCAGCGGGCTAAGGCGCCAGCCATGTACACATGAGCTGGCAGTTCGAATCCAGCCTGGACCGGCCAAACAACAATGACGGCTGCAACCAAAAAATGGCGGGCGTTGTGGCGGGCGTCTGCAGTCCCAGCTACTTGGGAAGCGGAGGCAAGAGACTCCCTTGAGCCCAGGAATTGGAAGTTGCTGTGAGCTGTGATTTCACAGCACTCTATCTGGCACTCTATCCTTGAGGCTCTGTCTCAAAAAAAAAAAGAATCTAGTTATCACTGAATATTAGCCTTTTATTTTATGACAAAAGCATCACTCAGTAAGCTAATGGAAATTCCCTTCACTCAGCACCATTCAAATATGCAACTGCATGTAAATACTACTTTCTTAAATAGTTCAAGGATTATTGTGCTTTTATCTTTTTTTTTTTTTTTTTTGTAGAGACAGAGTCTCACTTTATCGCCCTCGGTAGAGTGCCATGGCATCACACAGCTCACAGCAACCTCCAACTCCTGGGCTTAGGAGATTCTCTTGCCTCAGCCTCCCAAGTAGCTGGGACTACAGGCGCCTGCCACAACGCCTGGCTATTGTGCTTTTATCTTTGCTGTTCCCTCTGTCTGGAATGCTCTTCTCCCAGTATTTCCATAACTAATTCTTTCTTGGTGTTAGGTTTCTGCTAAAAAATGCTACTTTCAGAGAAACCTTCCCTTTTTACTCTATCAAAGTAGAGTATTTCATTGCCCTTGTCACAATCTGTAATTACTTGGTGTTTACCTTTTATTTTCTCTGCCCTTCACCAGAACCTTATCTTCAGAAGGATGGTCTGGTTGGGCATTATATACAGAGTACCTAGCACATTGCCTGGAAGAGGAAGTATTCATTAAGTATTTCTTGAATGAAAGATAATATTCTTTTTTCCTACATTCTTTTTGTTTGGTTGGGTTTGTTCTTTGAGGAAGGGTCCCACTCTGTTGCCCAGACTAGAGTGCAGTGGTGCATTCGTAGCTCACTACAACCTCAAACTCCTGGACTTAAGCCATCCTCCTGCCTCAGGCTCCCAAGTACCTGAGACTATAGGTGTGTGCCACCATGCCTGGCTAAATTTTCTTTTCTTTTTTTTAGAGGCAGAGTCTCACTTTGTCACCCTCAGTAGAGTGCCGTGGCATCCAGCTCTTGGGCTTAGGTGTTTCTCTTGCCTCAGTCTCCTGAGTACTTGAGACTACAGGTGCCCACCACAACACCCGATTGTTTTTTTGTTACAGTTTGGCCAGGGTCGAATTTGAACCCACCACCCTCGGTATATGGGGCCGGTGCCCTACTCACTGAGCCACAGGTGCCGCCCACCTGGCTGATTTTTCTTTAACTTTTTGTAGAACAAGGTCTTCCTACGTTTTTCAGGCTAGTCTCCAACTTCCAGACTAAAGTGTTCTTCCCACCTCAGCCTCCTAAAATGCTGGGATTATAGGTGTGAGCCATTTTGCCTAGACTTTTTTTCTCCATTCTTAATGAGTCTTAAGAAATTGGCAAAGCCTGTTGATGACTGACTGCCATTACTCTCACTAGTATCAGCCTCCATAATACAAACCATGGATAACGAGGTTGGTGAATAATGCAAAGACAGTTACGCTGTTATATTGGTTGTCCTCACAGCTAACTTTGGTATATTTAATGTCATAGATAAAACCATTAGATGTTTTTTGACTTTACAAAATTTTTCAAAATAATTGGGTATAATACTCTACTATTTGGATGATGGTTACACTAAAAGCCCAGACTTCACTCCTATGCACTATATCCATGTAACAAAACTGCACTTATACCCCCAAAATCTATTTTTTTTTTTTTTTTTACAGTTCAGCCAAGGCCGGGTTTGAACCCACCACCTTTGGTATATGGGGCCAGCACCCTACTCGCTGAGCCACAGGCGCTGCCCCCCAAAATCTACTAAAATGGTTTTTTTTATTAAAAAGTTTTTAAAATTGTAATAATACATACAAAATTTACTTCTTTAATCATGTTTAAGTGTACATACACTTTAGTGGTGTTAGGTACTTGCACACTGTTGTGCCACTATCACCATTATCCATCCACAGAAACTCTTTCTAAAGAAGCAGAACCCATAGAATGTGCTTTAAGAGAGAGACAGAGATATTGATTTATTATAAAATATTAGCTCATACAATTATGAAGACTTTGAAATTCCAAGATTTGCAGCTGACAAGCTGAAGACCCAAAAAAACCAATGAGGTAAGTTCCAGTCTGAGAGCCAGCAGGTTCTAAACCTAGAGTCTGCAGGCAGTAAAATGTGACAATCCATCTCCAGCAGTCAGGGAGGAGGAGTTCCCTCTTACTCACGTGAGTATCAGCCTTTTTGTTCAAGTCAGGCCTTCAGTTGGGTAGATGAGGGCCACTCACATTAGGGACAGCATTCTGCTCCACTCAGTCCATGATTCAAATGTTAATTTCATCCAAAAACACCCTCATATGCCCACAGCAATGTTTGACCATGTATCTGTGAGCTTCATGGCCCAGTCAATTTGACATGAAAAATTAATCATCATCATACAAGTTGAATCGTGTAGCATTTGTCCTTTTGTGCCTGGCTTATTTCACTTAGCATAATGTTCTCACGGTTCATCCACAGTGTAGCAGGTGTCAGAATTTTCATCCTTCTTAAGGATGCATAATATTACCATTTGTTTGGCTGGGAGCAGTGGCTCACACCTTTAATCCTAGCACTCTGGGAGGCTGAGGTGGGTGGATTGCCTGAGCTCACAGGTTTCAGACCAGCCTGAGCCAGGTGAGACCTCATCTCTAAAAAAATAGCCAGGCCATGTGGAGGACACCTGTACTCCCAGCTACTTGGGAGACTGAGGCAAGAGAATCGCTTAAGCCCAAGAGTTTGAGGTTGCTGTGAGCTGTGAAGCCAGGGCACTCTACCAAGGGTGACAAAGTGAGACTCTGTCTCAAAAAACAAACGTAAAAAACAAACAACCAAAAAGATTACCATTTTTTTTTAAATTAGTTCTTCTTTCACCTGGGTTGGACACTTGGCTTACTTCCACCTATTGGGTATTGTGGATAGTGCTCCTATGAACAAGGGTCTGCAAATATATCTTTTAGTTCCTGGTTGTAGTTCGTTTGAGTACATACATAGAGGAGGAATTGCTGTATCATATGGTAATACTATTTTTAATGATTTTAGGTATCCACCTTATTGTTTTCCATAGCTGCTGTTTTATTTTACATTTTTACCATCAGTGTGCAAGGGTTCTAATTTGGCCACATCCTCACCAACACTCATTATTTTCTGTTGTTGTTGTCGCCCTTGTTAGGGTGCCATGGCGTCACAGCTCACAGCAACCTCCAGCTCTTGGGCTTAGGCAATTCTCTTACCTCAGCCTCCCAAGTAGGTAGAACCACAGGTGCCCACCACAACGCCCAGCTATTTTTTTTATTGCAATTTGGTCAGGGCCAGGTTTGAACCCACCACCCTCTGTATATGGGGCTGGCGCCCTACTCATTGAGCTACAAGAGCCAACCTGTTTTTTGTTTTCTTTTTTTTGATAGCAGCTTTTCCTAATGGGTGTAAGGTGGTTATTAGTCATTTGTATCCAATTTTGTCACTTACTAAGTTTTTTTTTTTTTTTTTTGAGACAGAGCCTCAAGCTGTCACCCTGGATAGAGTGCTGTGGCATCACAGCTCACAGCAACCTCCAATTCCTGGGCTCAAGCGAGTCTCCTGCCTCCGCCTCCCAAGTAGCTGGGACTACAG
>CAUYRH010098220.1:0-11206 GCA_963574655.1 Perodicticus potto
ATTCAAACATGGGGTACAGTGTGCAGGCTTGAGATGCAATCGGAGATATTTTCATCCACCTGATTGACATACCCTTCATGAGATTTTCTCATTTACTATGTGAAAATATTTTTGATACGTGTTTAGAAGTTTTCTCCTGACTCTTCAAATATGCACCACAAGTGTGATCTCGCCCTTTATCCTCTCTCCCCCCACCCTCTCCCTCCCCTTCCCCTCCCTCTCCCCTTTCCCCATCTTCTTGTGCAATAAATGGGTTGTAGCCTTCACTTAAAAGATATAAATTTGCTTCAAATTAGGGATGCATACATTGGATACTTTTTCTTCCATTCTAGAGATACTTTGCTAAGGAGAACATGTTCCAGCTCCATCCATGTAAATATGAAAGAGGAAAAGTCACCATCCCTCTTTAAGGCTGAGTAATATTCCATGGTATACATGTACCATGTTTATTAATGGTATAAACATTGAGTTTATTACTGAGTAATATTCCATGGTATACATGTACCAAAGTTTATTAATCCATTCGTGTATCGTTGGGCTCTTGGGCTTCTTCCATGACTTAGAGGCTGTGTTCTAAGGAATACTATTTCTTTTTTTTTTAAATTGTGATCAAAATATATTACTTAACATTTCCTCTCCTAGCCATTTTCAGTGAATTGCTCAGTGAGGGGGAGAATGTTTGTCCTGCTGAGCAGTGGGTCTCCTGAACTCTGTCCTCTTGCAAAACCAGAACTCTGCCCCCACCAAACGACAGGTCCCCATTTGGCTCCCCACAGCCCCACAACCACTGCTGCTCTTTGTCTCTGCAAACTTGACCCTCTAGGAACTGCCTGTGAGTGGTCTCAAGGTGTGTGTCCTTTTGTGACTGCTCGTTTCCCTTAGCACGGTGTCCTCACGTTCATCCATGGTGAAGCAGCTATCAGGAGTTTCTTCCTTTTTAAGCCTGAATAATATTCCATTGTGTGTGTGTGTATGTGTGTGTGTGCATAAGAGATTTAAAAATCATATAATTATGTCATAACAGGGCCCTACTGAGAACAATGTTTCATTCTGGACAAGTTTCTCAAAAGCCCACAAAGAAAGGAGCCCACCTCTACCCTCATGTTCTAAGGTGCAGCTGAGATAAAGTGGCATAGGGACAAGCTGCTGCCGTGGGCTCTAGGAGATGGGACTCCAGACTTGGCTTTCACACCCTCCCACTGCTTGACTTTGAACTAATCATTTCACCTCTTTGGGCCCCAGATTTCTGATGTGTAAAAACAAAGAGATTGAAACAAGGGCCAGATAAACCTCTGGTCAGCTCCAAATGTCCTGAGAGTGACCTCTGAGACAAGTGTACAGCAGCGCCGTGCAAGTCATCCAGAGTGGTCACACAAGTGGCGGAGCTAAAGGCTGAGGGAGCAGGAAGAACAGGGCACGGAGCACACAGGCTGACCCTGGGCAGCGGCGTGTGCTGTGGCCGGCACCGCCTTCAATGTGAGCTCTGACATGACATGGGCAGTTGTGGAGGAGGGTCCCAATGTGATCAGGGTCAGAAATCTGAGTCCCGTGGAAGAGACCTCTGTGTCAGAGGTGGGGACAGTCTCTGATGCTCCTCCCCTGACACCCTGGCATTCCGGGGAACCATACTGTTCTAAGCCAAATCGTGTCCAAGGACTGTTTTCCTCCATTAACTTGGCCTGGGAAAATCCCACCGCCAGTTCCAGTTCTCCAACCGCACACATGGTGCCTTTGCCCTCTGTCAGTTTTTATCAGAGGTGTTGCTGCTCAGTTCTTTGTCATTTCTAGGAATAGTCACTACCCTTTGGGGTACAGGACAGTAGCAATAGCTCACAGCAATTCTTAGTCCCATATATCAAGACCGTGTCACTCTCTGACTTCACAAGCACCCCCTGGACTGGGAACGTGTGGCAAAGGACAGCTGGCTTGCCCTACTCAACTCAAAAGTTGGGTGATTAGCCCATAATACTTAGGTGATAGCTGTTTTCGAAAAACTCGAAATAACAAGTCTGTAATAGATCGGCCGTTTTGAGCGACGTCCTTTTATTTCCCATGGATCCCAAACAGTTCTGTCCTCGTGTCCCCATGTCACCAGCAATGAACTTGCCTTTGATGTGGGTCTGGCTAAGAACTGCAGGATGGGGCTCCTGACGACAGTCTGGGGCTGAGCTAAAAAGATGAACTTCCCACATGACGTCTGTACCCATGTTACTTCTTATTAGAAATCAGCTGCAGTAGGTTTTGTTTCCTAGGACGCTGGAAGTAACCAAGTAGAAACAGACACAAAAGGAAATAGAGCAAAAACAGGAACCAAAAGCAGGTGCTTATTTAACATGCAGGTGGGATCTGAGCAGGTTGCGATTTTGTCACAGGTTTCCCGTAAGGATACATTTATGAGAAACAGGATTACCGATCTGAGCAGAACACGCAGCTTGTCGGTTTACTTCAGGGACAGAAGCCTCTGTGGATGGATACTGTACTAACTCGCTCTTAGCACCCAAACAATTTGGAAGTAATTGATTCTTTGCATAATAAGGTCCTTAAGGGTTTTTCTGTTTCCCCAAAGATTTCTGAATAAACGTCAATTAGCCTTGTGCGGGTCCATAGCTGTAGAGGAACATAACCTTTATTAGTTCTCTCTGATAGTTTGAATTTGGGACAAATTGAATTGACTACACTACGGAGTAAGGAAACACAGGTGTGGCCTCTCTTAACGGGACTGATTCAGGTTTAACTTTGCTGGCCTTTCCCAGGTATAAGTAAATTTCACCTCAAATATTACCGTCTCCAGTGAGGGTTCTGGCTGTTCCTTGTGGATTCCCACCGCTCCGCCCACAGTTCTGGTGCTCAGGTGTTTTCTTGCCGGTGTCTTGTCCTGCTGGTGTGTTGTGCCCTGAAGGTTCCAGGTGACATTTATCTCCCCAGCACAGCCAGCCCCTTCTCAGAGTTCGTTGTGCTCTAGGCATGTAAGGACTGAGTAGACTGCTTGTTGGGTTTTACTGAAACCCAGGGAGAAGTTATTTTCATATATGGAGGTTTGTTCTACCGGGATTGAGACAAGTGCCTTCCTATGCCAGCTGGGAATGGTGTCAAGGCAAACCTAACAGAGACCCTAAGAAGGGGCTTGGTGGGCAGTGGGCAGCAGGGCTGGAGCAGCACTTCTGTGTGTGGTGATCTCACATTTTGAGTCTTAGTTTTCTATTACTCACTCACAAATGCCTCATGGCCACAAAATAGATGCTCTAGCTCCTGCCTCACATCCACTTTCACCAAAGGAAGAGGAAGAAGAAAAAAGAGAAGGAGGAAGGGAAAGGGGAGCAGTGGGGTAGTGGCAGAAGTAGAAGAGGGTAACCAGGAGGAATAGGGGGTCCCTGGTCATGAAAGCCGGAAGTCCTCAGGAATCCCCATGAACTCTCCCTCTGCTTCCCTTGGAGGCAGCTGGGTCACATGGGCAGTGCTGGCTGCAAGGGATGCTGGGAGGTTCATGTTTGTCTTTAAAAAACTCTGTGTACAACACTGTCCTCAAAAGCACTGGGATTCTCTTAGTACGGAAATAGCGGGAAGTGCATGTTGAGGACCCTCTGAGCAGACTGGGAAGGGGGATGGAGAACACTTCAGGGTATATTCCAGGGGCTGCCAGTTGTCATCAGAGAGGAAGGAGGAAGGTCAAGGACCACCAGGCATTAAGTTTTTCCAGATGATGCACTCCAGAAAGAGACACAGTGTGTGTAGCCACTTCGTGGAGATGTGAAACAGAACCTCATCCAGAGCTCAGAGCAGCTCCGAGGTGGTCCCACCAACAGCCTCACGGCGGAGAGGCCTCCTCCTCCAGGGGATCCTCCCGGCTCCACAGCCTCTCTCAGGGCTTGCTCCACCCCAAGTCCATCATGGTCCCTCTCCAGGATCTGAGTGGGCAGGATCCTCTCCTAGGTTAAAAGTTTCAGGCACTGCCTGAATTCTGACAATGTTGATGGCAAATTTCTGAGACACACCACCCACTAGTTAGCCACACCTTCTTCTCTGACACCAGGGACAGAATTGTCCCCCTTGGAGAGGATACTGAATTCTCAGGAGACAGAAACTCCTGGGTGCATCACCAAGGGTCTTTTCAGGGAAGGCTGAAGGGTGGGCTCTGTGGCCCATGAGGACGTCCCCTCTGAGAGGGAAAAGAGCCCCTGAGATGGAGGAACCGTCTGACAGGAGGATTCCCACAGAGACTGAGGAAACCACTGATATGGAACCTCTCTGAGATGGAGGAAACCCTGAGATGGAGGAAACCTCTGAGATGGAAGGGAACCCTCTGAGATGGAGGAAACCCTCTGAGATGGAGGGAACCCTCTGAGATGGAGGAAACCCTCTGAGATGGGGGGAACCCTCTGAGATGGAGGAAACCCTCTGAGATGGAGGGAACCCTCTGAGATGGAGGGACCCTCTGAGATGGAGGAAAACCTCTGAGATTGAGGGACCCTCTGAGATGGAGGAAACCTTCTGAGATGGAAGAAACCCTCTGAGATTGGGGGAACCTCTGAGATTGAGGGACCCTCTGATATGGAGGAAACCCTCTGAGATGGAGGGACCCTCTGAGATGGAGGAAACCCTGAGATGGAGGAAACCCTCTGAGATGGAGGAAACCCTCTGAGATGGAGGAAACCCTCTGAGGTGGAGGAAACCCTCTGAGATGGAGGGACCCTCTGAGATGGAGGAACCCTCTGAGATGGAGGAAACCCTCTGAGATGTAGGAAACCCTCTGAGATGGAGGAAACCCTCTGAGGTGGAGGAAACCCTCTGAGACGGAGGAAACCCCCTGAGATGGAGGAAACCCTCTGAGATGGAGGAAACCCTCTGAGGTGGAGGAAACCCCCTGAGATGGAGGGACCCTCTGAGATGGAGGAAACCCTCTGAGATGGGGGGAACCCTCTGAGATGGAGGAAACCCTCTGAGATGGGGGGACCCTCTGAGATTGAGGGACCCTCTGAGATGGAGGAAACCCTCTGAGATGGAGGAAACCCTCTGAGATGGAGGAAACCCTGAGATGGTGGAAACCTTCTGAGTTGGAGGGACCCTCTGAGATGGAGGGAACCCTCTGAGATGGAGGAAACCCTCTGAGATGGAAGAAAACCCCCTGAGATGGAGGAAACCCCCTGATGGAGGAAACCCTCTGAGATGGAAGAAAACCCCCTGAGATGGAGGAAACCCCCTGATGGAGGAAACCCTCTGAGATGGAGGAACCTTCTGAGATGGAAGGACCCTCTGAGATGGAGGGGCCCTCTGAGATGGAGGGAACCCTCTGAGATGGAGGAAACCCCCTGAGATGGAGAAAACACCCTGAGATGGAGGAAACCCTCTGAGATGGAGGAACCTTCTGAGATGGACAGACCCCTCTGAGATGGAGGAAACCCCCTGAGATGGAGGAACCTTCTGAGATGGACAGACCCCTCTGAGATGGAGGAAACCCCCTGAGATGGAGGAAACCCTCTGAGATGGAGGAACCTTCTGAGATGAACGGACCTCTCTGAGATGGAGGAACCTTCTGAGATGGAGGAAACCCTCTGAGATGGAGGGAACCCTCTGAGATGGAGGAAACCCTCTGAGATGGAGGAAACCCTCTGAGATGGAGGAAACCCTCTGAGATGGAGGAACCTTCTGAGATGGAAGAACCCCCTGAGATGGAGGAAACCCCCTGAGATGGAGGAAACCCTCTGAGATGGAAGGACCCTCTGAGATGAAGGAAACCCTCTGAGATGGAAGGAAACCCCCTGAGATGGAGGAAACCCTCTGAGATGGAAGGACCCTCTGAGATGAAGGAAACCCTCTGAGATGGAAGAAAACCCCCTGAGATGGAGGAAACCCCCTGAGATGGAGGAAACCCTCTGAGACGGAGGAAACCCTCTGAGATGGACGGACCCCTCTGAGATGAGGGAACCCCTCTCAGACTGGGGAAATCCAGAGGTGCATGAAGCGACGTCAGGGCATTGAGCTGGCCTTACCATGGCTTCTACTGCCACAAAGAGTGGCAGCAGAGCTGGCATTGCCACTTGCAGGAAGGAGACTGAGGCATGTGGTGACAAGAGGAGTGACCTGGGCCACAGGGCTTGTGAAGACCAACCCTAGATGGTGATCCCAGCGTTTCCAATCCCCTGCCTTTTCCCTGAACTCTTGCTCAGGTAACTTTGTGGAAACCCAGTTATGACACATTTCTCATTTTCTGACAGGAATTAATATTATGCTTTTGATCTTGTTGATTTTGGGCCTCAGGTATAAAGCCTGAGTTAGTGGTTCTCTCCAGTCCACAGCACCTTCTGTCAGGACATGAGCAAGACCCCACTTTTATCTCCATCTCTCTCTCCCTTGCTCTGTCTTCATCCATCTAAATGTCTTCTTCCCACCCATCTTTGTTTGTCCATCTGCCCATCCATTCCTCTTCTTTCTGCTGCCTATTGTCTCTCCCATCTATCCATTAATCCGTCCGTCTTCTGTCCATCCATCAATCATCTATCTCTATCATCTGTATCTATCTATCTGTCTGTCTATCTATCTATCTGTCTGTCTGTCTGTCTATCTATCATCTGTATC
Source organism: Perodicticus potto (assembly GCA_963574655.1). Lineage (NCBI taxonomy): Eukaryota > Metazoa > Chordata > Mammalia > Primates > Lorisidae > Perodicticus > Perodicticus potto. Next base: position 6,574 of record CAUYRH010098220.1, read on the forward strand.
TGTCCATCCATCCATCCTCCTCCCTGGCCATCATCACTCTCCTCTACCCATGGATGTATCTGTCTATCTAGCCATCTATTTATTCATGAATATTCACCTATTTCCTCTTATCCCCAAACCTTCCACCTCTTCCCTGCCTCCACATGGAATATTGATATTTACTAAGAGGAGTCTATTTCTTTTTGCAATCCCAGTTCCAGAAAGGAATGTTCCAGAAGGCGGATGCTTTCATGTTTCCTGAAAACTCTGTAGTTCGGCTTCCTGGTTTTATGCCACTTTTACCTCATTAAGGAGCAAAAACGCTGCCTGACTCCCCAGGTGGGGCTCTAAAGCCCACGGTGCATTTGAGGGCTGCTGGGACATGCCACTGGCATCTTCTGAGCCCTCATGTCTGCATTGACCCCAGGGCCCCGGTCTTGTTGTTGAGCCTCAGTCAAGAAGATTGTTCGGGCATTCAGGGGAAGGACAGGGCCATTTCTGAGGACTCTAAACTCATTCTGTGATTTGTTCCTCTGTCTGCCTGCTGTCCCCAGCATCTTCGCACAGTGACTTTGGCTCCCAAATGTCTACACTGTATAACCCCCTCACAATGATTTCCTTGAGGAAGGAAATAGATGAAGTAGGATGGTGAGGAGTCTGGGGCGTGTGATGTCCTCGCCTAGTGATGGGGGGTGGGTGTCTGGCCCTCCATGGGAGTCACCTGCAGAGTCTCACAGGGACTCAGGATCAGTGTCCAGTGGGAGCCAGGGACCCTCCACGGGCACTCAGGTGATGGTGACATGCAGGCTGTGCAGACCAGAGCTGTCAGCACAGGGCTCAGGTGGAGGTGACACACTCATCCTTCCCAGGACGGCTCTTGAGAGATGGAGCCCTCCCTCCCTCCCCCGTGTGTGTGTGTGTGTGTGTGTGAGTGCATGTGTGCTACAGTGCTGCATGCTAAAAATACAGCCAGAGCCATAGAAAATCTGTCTCAATGCCTAATGATCAGCTCTGCACTCATCTTACTCATCGACCATTGGCATCCTTCCTGACGCTGTTTGAAAACGAGACCCCTCCAAGCCTGGACCCTGCCCTCCCTGCAGGGTCAGTGACAACACGGCCTGAGCATCCCTGGCTCAGCTCCGGACTTGATCAGCCCCAGGGCTGTGCTGTTCATCACCTTACACACAGGCTTGCTGAGCACCTTGGCCAGAGACTGCCTGGTGGGCGGGAGAGGAGAGGAGGTGGTATGGCTGCCCTGGGGCTGCTGCCACAGACAAGGCCCAGAGGAAATTTTTGGGGTGCAGAAGAGCCTCCAGGGGGCCTTCTGAAGGTCCTGAGTCTCACTTGATGTCTTCTTCTACCCAGGTGCCCCGGAGTCACCTACACAGCCATTTATGAAGCTGATTGGTCACTGTTGTCTCTGCTCAGTTTCCCTCCTTGGACTGAAGCTCCCAGAACCTCAGCATGAAAATCTCCTCTCTTCTGCCTTCTCTTCAACTTTCTCCTCTGCCTTCTCCTCAACTTTGTGAAGTTGAATGGCACGGATGACATGAGGGGTGACTCACAGTGCAGAGCGGGCTCAGCACGTTCGTGATGTGATGGTAGCACTTTTCTTTGGAGTTCTCTGATTACCACCTGTGTGTAGCCAACGTAGCCTCAACACTTGCACTAGGTCAGAACACTTATGGGTGAGGTGCGGTGTTGTGACATTCTCAGCCATCAGATGGCCACCCGGGGTACACCCAAGCACAGCTGTCTCCTGCCTAAGGGATTGGTCCCTGGTGGGGTTACGAGTGGAGGGTCGGGGGATGCTGGCAGAGGGGAAGTGATGTTGTATCCCTCGTCCCTGCTTCCTGTGGCTGGAGCACTCCACAGGACCCAGGGGTGTCTACTGACAGCAAATGCTCCAGTCAGGTGCCTCCTTCTGCACAGTCAACTGTGGTACCAGGAGCCAAGTTGGGTGTCATCATGCCGGGGGCTCCTGGCACTCAGGGAGTGAGTACTGGGCAGGAGCGAAGGGGCCTTCGGTCCAGGCTGGCATTAGGGGGGAAGCTCCCTCAGGGCAGGAAGAGGGTACGGGGCCAACAGCCTCTTGAAAGAGAGAGGGAGCTGCCGTCCTTTTTATTCACACTTAGAAGACGTGCTCAGACGGCTTTGTTCCTGAGCAGAGCACAAGACACACACTAGCCATTGACTGCTGGCTGGGGGTGGGCAGCTCGAGCCTCCATACAAGGCATGAGTCTTGTTTCTGGATTTTCTCTCTCTTTGTCTCCCCACTTTCTTCTAGCCACTACCACCTGCCGAATACTTGCTCTGACAGCAAGGAGGCCTAGCCATGGGCCCACATGCGATGCATATTATTGCCAGCAAGTTCTACATGTGCCCTCTTTAAACACGTTTGACAGCAAAAGACCCTGCCTTGGCCCAGCCAGGTGGGGTGAGGGGCTTCCTGGGGAGGCTCTGGCTGGCCCAGGGCTGAGGGCCATGGCTTAGGGAAGAATCTCTAGTAGATTATCCTCAATTAGTTCTGAATCACAGACTGATCTCAGGAAGCCTCCTTAATTTTGGGAAGCTTGATATGTCCTAAAACTTGAGCCCTTAAGAGCTTTTCTGGTGGGAAGGGCCTTGAGTCACCTCTTCCCAGAGGGTGTGATGAGGCACCTACCCCCACCTACTTCCTATACTCAGCTGCTCCCCCAACGCAGGCCACTCTGCTCTTTTGGTCCATTGCTGAGTGTCCTGTCTCTCTGTTTGTACTTCCTGCACTGGACGGTCTCCTGAGAAAACAGAAGTGGTTACTGAGGGTGAGACATCACTTGAGCATGGCGAGGCAACACTGGGGCCAGAAGTGGACACCCTGTGGCCCTGGGGCCAAGCACCAAATGTGCCAGGGGGTGAAGCCCCAGCCCCAGCCCCAGCCAGAGGCTTCAGTCTTCAGGAGCGTTAGATACACAAGCAGAGTCCATGAACTGCCCTCTGCCAGGAGATGGGCTGAGGTGTCGCTTGTTAGCTCGGTCAAGGGGAAAGTGATCAGGAAGTATGGTGTTAACACCCTCAGAAGGGAATCAGCACAGATGGGAGGAATGCAGTCCCCAAAGGAGAAACTCAGACCCCACTGGGGGACTAAGATTCTATAGGAGAGACTCAGATCCCATAGGATGGACTTGGTCCACACAGGAGAGACTCAGTCTCCACTATAAGTACTCAGACCCCACGGTGGGGAGTTAGTCCCCACAGGAGAGACTCAGTCCCCACAGGAGGGACTCAGACCCCACAGGAGAGACTCAATCCTCACAGGAGGAAATCAGACCCCACAGTAGAGACTCAGACCCCACAGGAGAGACTCAGTCCCCACAGGAGGAAATCAGACCCCACAGGAGAGACTCAGACCCTACAGGAGAGACTCAGATCCCACAGTAGAGACTCAATCCCCATAGGAAGGACTCAGACCCCACAGGAGGGACTCAGACCCCACAGTAGAGACTCAGACCCTACAGGGGAGATTCAGACCCCACAAGAGGGATTCGGACCCCACAGTAGAGACTCAGACTCCACAGTAGAGACTCAGTTCCCACAGGAGGGACTCAGACCCCATGGGAGAGACTCAGACCACAGGAAGGACTCAGACCCCACAGGAAGGACTCCGACCACAGGAAGGACTCCGACCCCTCAGTAGAGATTCAGACCCCACAGGAGGGACTCAGACCCCACAGGGGAGACTCAGACCACAGGAAGAACTCAGACCCCACAGGAGGGACTCAGTCCCCACAGTAGAGACTCAGACCCCACAAGAGGGACTCAGACCCCACAGGGGAGACTCAGACCCCACAGGAGAGACTCAGACCCCACAGGAGTGACTCAGTCCCCACAGTATAGACTCAGACCTGACAAGAGGGACTCAGACCCCACAGGGGAGACTCAGACCCCACAAGAGGGACTCAGACCCCACAAGAGGGACTCAGACCCCACAGTAGAGACTCAGACCCCACAGTAGAGGCTCAGACTCCACAAGAGGGACTCAGACCCCACAGGGGAGACTCAGATCCCACAGGAGGGACTCAGACCCCACAAGAGGGACTCAGACCCCACAGGAGGGACTCAGACCCCACAGTAGAGACTCAGTCCCCACAGGAGGGACTCAGACCCCATAGGAGTGACTCAGTCCCTATGGGAGAGACTCAGACCCCACAAGAGGGACTCACACCCCACAGGAGGGACTCAGACCCCACAAGAGGGACTCAGACCCCACAGGAGAGACTAAGACCCCATGGTAGAGACTCAGTCCCTACAGAAGGGACTCAGACCCCACAAGAGGGACTCAGTCCCCACAGTAGAGACTCAGACCCCACAGGAGGGACTCAGACCCCACAGTAGAGACTCAGACCCCACAAGAGACACTCAGACCCCACAGGAGGGACTCAGACCCCATAGGAGAGACTCAGACCCCACAAGAGGGACTCAGTCCTCACAGGAGGGACTCAGACACCACAGTAGAGACTCAGTCCCTACAGGAGGGACTCAGACCCCACAGGAGGGACTTAGTCCCCACAGGGGAGACTCAGTCTCCACAGTAGAGACTCAGTCCCCACAGGAGAGACTCAGACCCCACAAGAGGGACTCAGACCCTACAGGAGGGACTCAGACCCCACAG
>CAUYRH010098225.1:0-11641 GCA_963574655.1 Perodicticus potto
CTTACAATTGAAGCCTGTGCACCGTTCTCTATTTTTACATGTTGTGCCTCACTTTTCTGAACTCTATGTCATATATGAAATAGGGTGGGGAAAATCCCATCTTGGGCACCTGTAGTCCCGGCTACTCGGGAGGCTGAGGCAGGAGCATTCGCCTAAGCCCAGGAGTTGGAGGTTGCTGTGAGCTGTGTGACACCATAGCACTCTACCGAGGGCGATAAAGTGAGACTCTGTCTCTACAAAAAAACAAAAACAAAAAACATCTTGGCTTAGTTTTCTTTTTTTGCCTTCCTATTATTTAAATTGCAATTGATAAATTATGAAAAGCTATAAGTATAAGTTATTGCTGTTGCTAAGTGAGTGTCTTCTCTTGTCTTTTGGGTTTAGTTGTCAGTCATAAAACAGTAAACATTCTAGATATTTTCAGAGAAGGAATTTAATACAGGGTATTAGGTTCTTAAAAAAAAAAAGCAGCAGAAAGACTGGAGGAGGGATCTCTAGCTCAGCCTCCTGAATTGACTTCCAGATCATGGCAGGACTGACCAGCCAGGGAAGCCACCACCTCTGCCACAGTTGGGAAGGGTGCGTCTAGGACTACTGTGTTCAAGAACGTATCTCTGTAGCTGCAGTCCAGGGAACAGGAAGCCAGGGTAAGGTAACAACCACTAAACTATGCCTGGGCATTGGAATGCAGAGTCTCGTTGCCATGTCTACTCTACCTCTTGACATTCCTGTCGCTGGAAATTGGATACTCAAGTGCTTCTGTGGAACAACTTACATCATTCAGTCATGCTGGAGAAAACAGCCAAAGGCAGCAGGATAAATACTTCCCCCCTGCTTCTGCCTTTCACATCTCATGTTAGTGCATCCAATTGGTGTAACCTAAATTTTATCCAGAACCCTAAATGCAGGTGAATAGGGAAGACAGATTTTTTTTTTAATCACTTTAGTTTCTGTAGTTAAAGTAAGTACACTAGGAGGATGAGAGAATGGAGTCTAAAGGCAAATTGATGAAATCGCTACAACCTATGTTTCTGCTTCTTTGAGTTTTCAAGTTATTTTCTCCCTTATTATCTTCCCTTTACTTACTCAAGTTATACACATTTTAATGGCCAAGATAGCTCTCATTCTTATGAAGACGCAGTCAGGCGCCCGAGTCCTGGCTGCTGCTTCCTGAGTGAGTGTTTGAGCTGGACTCTCCAGTTACAGGTTACGCCATCTCAGTTTGGCTCTGGGTAGACTTGGACCTTGCAGCAGTCGTCTGGCCTGAGAGCATATGTAAGACACCCCATCATTTCAATTACTTTGTTATATAATTGTCTTCCACATTTTACCTAATTGAATGTATTTAGCCCTGTTGTTTTTTGTGAGGTCTTATTATACTCTCTACAGACATTAAAAGAGAAAAAAAAAAAAAAGAATGGCCAGCTATTCTTCCTAATATTTTAAATATTCTTGTAAGTTCTCTTTGGAAGATTGATAATAACAATAGTAGACTTTTGAAACCATCAATATACATTATTTTTCTTTTTTTGAATGGAAATGTTCTTTTCAGTATCTATATAAAACCTTACAGCCAGGTGGGAAAATGAAAGAAAGCACCTTATCTCCCATCCTCTGCCTCTTTTGTTTGTTCCTTCTTGTAAAATTTTGTGATTAGAAAGAAAAATAAGTAATTTTTAAACATGTAAAATACAAATAAGCAAAATGAATACAAAACATCTCTAAAATAAAAACTTAAGCCCAACCCTGCAAAGATATCACCATATTGTTTTGTAGCCTGTTACCACTTTCCTACTTAACAATATACTATGGTTCTTACCATTGTTTAAATGATATTGAGCATCTTCTGAGTTAAGAAAATTGAGCAATATATATTTAGAAATTGGATTAAAAGTGATTTTACTGAAGAAGGCATTAGTTGTAACCTTTATTCTTTGGACAAAATATTTGTAACTTCAAGAGTTCAAAGAAGGCTTATCAATTTCATTCATTTATATATTTCTTTGATTTTTATGAAATGAGAACCTTTTAGATTTAAAGCACTACATAATAAATAATTCAGATGGTATAGAACTGTTTAAAATCACAAGTAAAAGATCCTTGCAATTCCACCTCTTATAACTTCCTTCTTCAGAGTTAGCCACTATTATTAACAGGTTGGCACATCTTCCAGACTTTAAAAAATATGTGTCTGTGGTCATTTAGTTTCTGAAACATAAATTTTTGAGAACTCAGTTGTTGTTATTGTAATTTGATAAATACCTAGATGGTAGTATGAACAACATGTAATGTGTATGTAATTGGTTTAACTTTTTAAGGCATAAATATGAATGTTTAATTATGTTGATTTCAATTTTTGTTGACAGTTTTTAGCAGTCTTCTTGTCTATTAACTTTCAATAAGAGATCTCATAGTAATAGATTCTTCTGCAGTGAAAAATGTATCTGCTCTTACAGCTTTAGGAATATTTTATGGAGAAGAACATTGAGTTAGTAAGTGTAAGCAATTAAAAATGTGTCTGCATTCTTTTTACGTAGGCTTTTATAAAAGAAATGCAAAATTAAGTCATTGTTGACTTCGGTTTGAAAAAGTATATTGGATGTAAAACCTCCATGATAAGAATTACTTTTCATTTTGTTTGACTTTTAATTTTGAGAAAGATAGTTTTGCTTTTCAGATGTGATTGATCTCACTGGAGATGATAAAGATGATCTTCAGAGAGCAATTGCCTTGAGTTTGGCGGAATCAAACAGGGCATTCAGGGAGACTGGAATAACTGATGAGGAACAAGCCATTAGCAGGTAAAAACATAATTTGTATAAAACAAATACAAGTTCTATTTATAACAGAAATAATAATTGGCTTGAACTAATTTTAAGAGGTAATAAGATATATACTTCATTATTCTAAATAAACTATTAATATGCTTCTGTATTTTTTTTTAATTTTATGTAACCCAAATTTTCATATTTTAGTTTTGATTGCAATTAGGCTTAGATTTTTAGGATTTTAGAATGGCATTATGGGGCGTTAAATTTAGGTGTATATTTTAATATTTGTTTGACTTTTCTCTTCCCCTAATCTCTTTTGGATACACTACCCAATTCAGCTTACAATATTTTATAACAGGGTTCAGCAAACTTTTTCCATAGAGGGCTAACAGTGAATATTGTTGGCCTTGTTAGCTATATGGTTTCTGCCTCAAGTACTCAACTCTGGTGTTGTAGTGCAAAAGCAGCCCTGGCTAATGCATAATATAGTACATGTGGGTGTGTTCCAATAAATCCTGACTTTCAAAAACAGCCTACCAGCTAGATTTTTCCCCATGGGCTGTGGTTTGCAAGCCTCTGATCTGGAGTATGATAGTGTTTGTGTGTATATTTTAAAGAAATAGGCAGATTTCCAAAATGTGTCATGGGACGTGTTTTTTGATTTAAAATCTGAAACAATTCATTTAAGGATTAAATAAATTGATTTATTATTAAACCATGGTGATATTTTATAAAGCCTTTAAATTATAATCAACTGTAGTCCTTTCAGTAGCTATTTGGAGGCAATGGTAACTCTTAGTGAAGAAGAAACTTAGTTTTAAAGAGGATAAATGATTTTCAAGGGTGTACATCTCAGATAGGTCTTAGGACTCCAGTGTTTTTTCACTGCAATGCAGAATGTACTAGGTTTCTCAGATAATTTCCCTTGGCACAATAATATCAATAGGATATTTTTAAATAATCTGAGATTACTACTGTAATCTATAAGAAAAGTCTTAAAATACTATGTTTAGCAAAGGCACATAATTTTTTTCTTCTACTGATACTTTTTAATGTCTTTAAATGCTACTTTGGAGACTTCTTTGTAAGATATTTTATTTATATTAAGATATAAAGACTTAATTAAAATCCATTGCTCGCCTCATTAGTTGTGTCTAATATTTAATGCCAAGAATTTTAAATGAAAATAAAAAAATGTATTTCTCAAAATGATTTGAGAAATTGTATGAATTAGATTCTGTTTTTTTAATTTAAAAAATTGATTGGCATACGTAATTATCTTGAATAATTATAAAACTGGACACTACTTTGAGAAATATTTTATGTGAGTTGAATAATAAGGGACATAATGATTTATTATGTGAAAAAGGGGTTATAAAAAGGAAAATATGCTTGACATAAATGTTATTTTTAAAAGTATACATTTTTATTTATGTGAATTTTTATTAGCATCCTAATATAAAAAAGTTTGAATGCATATATACCCAGTTGGTATCAGTAGTTTTATATGTTTTCTAATTAAAAAAAAAAAACAAAACTATTTAATAAAGAGTTAAAAGTAATTTAAAAGAGGTAAGGCTATTCCTATTTTGATATTAAGTTCAGTGTATATGTTATATCTTGGGCACTTATTTTTGTCTCAATGATATTAAAAAAAAATCTCTACAGATAATGCTCTTTTTTATTCTTGGTCTTGTAAATTTTAGTATACTCTTAAAATAGTAAATGCGTAATGCATATTTTTATTATAGATAATGTCATAGAGATTTTGCATGATGTAATATGCCATAAGATTATACTCTGTAGAAGTCAAGAGTCATTATTATTTTGCCATAGGAAAATATAATTTTTCCTTACATGTAGATTTTAAAATTTGCCATTAGTAAAAGAATGGTGAATGCAAAATGTGCAGTTAATAAGCACATGTAAAAGATATTGTATCAGAAAAAGAGGATGTGAGAATTTAAGCTCAGCATTTGGCAGAGATATATTCCGTGAGTTTTATTAGAGCAGCGGTTCTCAACCTGTGAGTCACAACCCCCAGGAACTGTATGAAAGGGCTGCGGCATTAGTAAGGTTGAGAACCACTGTATTAGAGTGTGGGACTCTGAATTTAAAAGGGAAAGTTATATATTTTAAAGGAAGAAACTTATGTATCATATTTAAAAGCAAATTTCTTTTTCTTCAATCAAGTTTGTATGAGAAAATCTTGCTAAATAAAATCTCGGAATCTTTGAGTATGTTTATACTTCAGCTGACATATTTTAATATGAAGTCACATATTTAGACTACTACATTATTGTATATAATTAGATGAGATAAAGCCTATCTTACATCGTAAATCATGTGTTTAGTCATCTGTTAATTTTATGGTAAGTTTCTTAAATAAAACATTTTGAAATTACATTTACTTTTTATTGTAAAGTTTGGATGTGTTTAATATAATTAATGACTGGCTATCATTGCTAGGGCACAAAAGTGGAGTATGGATAGTTGAAATTTATTAAGACATTACGTGTGACTGGCTCATGTCTGTAGTACATGGTGGCAATAAAGTTTGAGTACAGTTTAAAATAGTTGCCTATTTTAAGTTGCACACGAACTTTATGGCCACCCTGTGTATTGTGAAAATGGCTTGCCTTATGAAATGATTTTGAAGTAGCTTAAGAAGGTAGAAGATGGGACTAAATTATTACAAAGAGCACACCTTCAATTGGTTTTAAGAAATGATAGATTATTTGGTCCATATTTTCTGGTAGAAACAACTAGATTGTATTTTTTGTTGTATATATTCAAATCATTTTTAAAAGCATTATAGACTAGTTAAGACAGTAAAAACTGAGATTAATGACTAAAATCAGAGTGAAATCAGGAATCCACTGAAGTACATACAGACACTGAAAGTAACTTTTGATTTGGTGGAATATGCCCGTGTGTATAAAACTGAGGAAATCAAAGGCCACTGTCACTATAAGGTGGGGAGCCTTAATAGGAGATAATTTTTCTTATTAAATGGTACATCAAAGGATAACATATATATAATAAGGGTAAATTAGAAATATTTCTCCCCTTCATAATAACTCTTTGAAAAAATACAAAGATGATTACAGGTTGAGTATTCCTAATCCAAAAATCTGAAATCTGAAATGCTCAAAAATCTGAAACTTTTTGAATGCTGACACGATGGTCAAAAGAAATGCTCATTGGAGCACTTTGATTTCAGATATTTGGATTAGAAGTGCTCAAACTGGTATGATGTAACTTATGTAAAACCTGAAAAAAATCTATAATCTGAAACATTTTCCAAGCATTTCTGAGAAAATATACTCAGTTTTTACTGCCTCCACTGTTACAGAATCAAGGTGCTCCACTCAAGTGGTGATAACTTTTTCCCCAGTCCTCCTTGGAGTTGGCTTTTATCCAGAAGGGTCAGGTACAACAGCAACAGATACACTTTTTTTGATATTTTCAGGGACCATTGTGTCTCTCATTTTGACCAGGATGGTCCATTGAGGAAGAATTGGGTGACCAGTGTACTCAGTCAACTGATTTATTAGCTTTATGTGCTGAGATCATACAGTCCAGCAAGAAATCTAAGTATGTGCATTGGAATTAAGTTAGATAAGTTTTACGGATCACAAAGGAGCAGTTGCAGTTGACAGATAAAACAGGAACAGTATAACTTGGAAAAGTGTTAGCAACAGAGAAGCACCACTGATGGCCCCAAGAAAAGAGGTTTGATATAGAGATTCTGTCAGGAGTGGGCAAGGGCCGCACCCTTTGCAATGTGTATGCCCTGATCCCAAGACACACAGGCCTGCTTTTGACAGGAGTCGCATGTCTGACATGCAGTGGTAGAATGTGTATGAGAAACAGAGTTTCTTAATGTGTAGTCAGTTCATGATCATGGACATGTTTCCAAGTTTGGTGTCATGTCAGAACATGGTAGTGGTGGTGATCTGAGTAATGCAGTCTTGATCAGAACTTAATATATTTTGCTGTGTATAATGTGCACTCCTTTGCCCTAATTTTTCAGAGAAAAATAAGGCTGCGCATTATACATGTACATGGGTGATACTAATTTCATATCTATATACACGTTTTTAATTCTTTTATTTATGCTTCTGTGTACCTCTGGAAAGCAGTAGCAATTATCTGTGCGCAAAATAATGCCCTGGAAACGGCAATCAGTTTTGTTGAATTTACAACAAACTTAGAACAAAAGTGTTTTTGGCCAACAAAGAGCAACATATTTCTCTTTAGACACTTTAGGCAGGAGCTAGCAATTTAGCTGATATATTTACAAAAATTATTGGAGAATCCCTTGGAAAATGTCAAAACAGGGTTTCATGCACTACAAGCTTTACGCTAACAGTTATTAAATGTGCTAAAGAGCATGGCAGCAGAGCTGCCAGGAGACACTTTGCACTCCTCCCACAGGGAGTGTCGTCAGATGTGGAGGCAACAGGAAGAAAAGCTTCTTCAGATGCCAGGACAAAAGCAGGCAGTGTGAGGGAAACCTCCAAATGGGCAGAGGTGGAGCAGGAGGGGAAGACCTGGATTCTGGAGCAGTGTCAAACGGGGATATCTACCCAGCAAGATGATGCAAGAAGAGGGTAAAAGGATTGCGTGAGAAGAAAACATTAACGATGTTTTAGGGACACCTAATGTGCTTTTAGTCTTTATGAAGAGAGAAATTTGGAGTGTAAGAACATGAACAAAACTTGTCCCCAGCAGCCTCTGAGAATTAAGTATTGGAATTTCATCCTCATGTTACCAATTTTCGAAAGACTTAGAACTTTGAGCCATCCCAAGTTGCCAATATGGATGAGGTCCCATTGAAATTTGATGCACCATCCAACAGAACCGTGGATATTAAAGGAGCAAACACCAGGCTGTTAAAACTTAGGGGACATGACAAAACACATTTCACTGTTATTCCAGCCTGTTGTGAGATGGGACAAAGCTGCCACCTATGGTCATTTAAAAGAACACTATTTCTGAAAAAAAATTCCAAGTGGAATTATTGTCTGTATGCATGTACAAGGATGGATGAATTAAGAAGGCATGAAAATCAGATTTAACAAAGCCTAGTCATGAAGGCCTGGAGGATTATTAAAAACAAAACAGAACAAACAGTTTTGCTTGTCTTTGCATGTCACTTCAAAACCCATGTTACACAAAGTGCAAAAGCGATCCCAGAGGACTTACATACCCAGATGGATATGTAGTGGTGTCTGTCCTGTAATGACACAATCAGAATTACCATATTTTGCCGCATCCAACATACTTCTGTGTACAATGCACACCCATGTTTAGAGCCTAAACTTTCAGTTAAAAATTCTTTTGTTTCTATTTTTTAATTCAAATTTTTATTTATATTTATAAAGGAATTTATAATGGAATTTTAGCATTTACTTTTTAATATATTATGGTATAAGAAATTTTATGAAAAAAATAATTGCAGAACACTAGAACAGATATAAGGTCTAAGAAATTTTATGTACCAGTAACAAATTTATGGTATCTATCATCATAGAAAGCCAAAAGCTCTTTGTCACTGTCAGTATCAAAAGTATTGTCTTGTTCAGTTTCTATATTATCAATATCTTCTGGAGTGTAACTTTCCTCATCCCAAGAAATTTCCTCAATCCTCAGTTCCAAATTTAGCTTTGCTGATGCTGCATTTTTTATACAGTTTCATAACCACTCCTCTCATGACACCATTCCACAAACTTAGGATCCAGTTTCAAACCTAGGCAAAGCAAGGGATGGTTTCTTGACTCTGCCTGTAGGTGTTACATCATTACCAGCTGACTGCATCCACATTAGCACCACATCAGTTTTCCTTCTTCTGGCCTTAAAAGGGCTTCTTTACTGACACATCAAGAGGTTATCCACTGGGATTGCTAAAACTCACCTATATAGATAAATTCATAACCACAGTTGGAATACCCCAGGCCTTTAATGGTGCCATATAAATCCTTCAGTCTTCTAGTATGAAAGTTCAAAGTCAAAAGGTTTAAAACATTACAAGCTACAGTTAGTGGCTAAAGAATACACAAAAGATAAACATGTAAACTAAGGCAACCAAAATACACATTATGGAGAGCAAGGGAAAAGGGTCTAGGTTATTTTTATGCTACCAGAGTCAAGTTTTTATTGGCTTTAAATAAGCTTTTATAACTCCCAAGATTATGTGAGCCCCATAGTAAGCACAAGAAAAGACATTACAGCAGATAGACAAGAAGAGCAAAGACATAAAGCTTAGAACTGCAGAAAACTATCAAACCCACAGAAGTAAACTGAGGGAAAGAATGGAACAAAGGATTTCAGAAACAAAAAAGTCCAGAAGACAGTTAACACAGTGGCATAACTCTTTACCTGTCAATAATAACCTTGCCTAAAATAGATTAAATTATCCAATTAAAAGACTGGATAAGTGGGTAAAAGAAGAGCAGGTGAATGGCTAAAAATAATTAATACCCCACTCTATGTGGCCTACAAGAGACACACCTCATCATTAGAAACAAACACAGACTGAAATGGAGGATGGAAAAAGACTCCATGCAAACACAAACCAAAATAAGTGGTAGTAGCCATATTTGTATCAGATAAAGTAGACTTTAAGCAAAAAACTATAAAAGGAGACAAGGTTCCTTTATAATAATAAATTAACCAGTAGATAAAACAAATGTAAATATATATGCAATCAACATCAGAGCATCCAAATATATAAAGCAAAGATTATTTAATCTAAAGGAAGAAATAGACTGCAGTACAAAAATAGTGGAAAACTTCAACACCCCATTTTCAACCATGGAAATCTTTGGCATGAAAGAACCATGGCAGAAAATCATTTGAGGGAGCCTTGAACTTAAGCTGTACTGTGGATCAAATCAATATACCTTACAGACATTTACTGAACATACCACCCAACAACTGCAGAATATACATTCTTCTCACACATACAGTGTTCTCCAGGATAAATTATATATTAGGCTACAAAACAAGTCTTAACAAATTTAAGAAGATAGAGATTATATCAATTATATTTTCTTACCACAGTGGTATAAAACTAGAAATCATCAAGAAGAACTGTGGAAACCTACAGATAACATGGAAATTAAACAACATGCTCTTTAATAACCAAAGTATCAATGAAGAAATTAAAGGGAAAATTAAAATATTTCTTAAGGAAAATTAGTATACAGAAACACATACAAAAACCTATGGAACATAGCACAAGCAGTTTTTAAAGGGAAATTCATAACAATAAGCACCTCTATCAAAAAAGAAGAAAATATTTTTAATGAACCACTTAATCACACACCTTAAACTAGAAAAACAAGAACAAGCTAAACCCCAAATTGGCTAAAGGCAGTAATAAAGCTCAGAGCATAAATAACGAAATAGAGACTAGAAACACACACACACACACACACACAAAATCAAATGACAGAGTTATTTATTTTAAAACAAGAACAATTTGTTTTAATAAACAAAAGTGAAAAACCTTTACACCTTTACCTAGACAAAGCAAAAAGGAAAAAGAATGTAAATAAATAAAACCAGGGGTGAAAAAGGAGATGTTACAAATGATATCACAGAAATACAATCATAAGAGACTATTATGAAAAATTATACACCAACAAATTTGAGAACATACAAAAAAAAAATCAAAAAATCAATTGAGAACATACAAAAAAATCAATCTTGATGAACCTATCAAGATTAAATTTGAAGACAGAAACTCTGACCAGAACAACAATGAGGATTTTAATATAATAAAAATTTTCCATCAAAAAAAACCCTTATGGGGGGAAGGGGCAAGATGGCCTACTGGAAGCAGCTTCCGACAGAGGCTCCTGTCCAAAAGGAATGATAACCTCCAGAAACAGCCCAATTGAGCTGAAGACTGGGAGCCCCGCCGAGAGAAAGAAAAGTGATAACTGCAGGTCATACCTGAGGCAAGCTGCGGCTTCCAGAAACCAAGCTTTAGGCAGAAAAACTGAACTAAAGTTTTTCGCCATTCTGAGCTTCCAGGACTCTTTTCCCCCCTTACCTGACCCACTGGAAGCCTGACCTCTGCTGAAACTGAGGGAGGAGGACTTGAGCAGTGCCCACCCTCCCTATCAGGCCCCACCGAGCCCCTGCCAGCCCCCAGGCTAGGGACGCAGCCAGGACCCCTGAGCGGCTCCGATTCGTGCCTTACTGGGCCTCGGCCAGCTGCCCACAGAGGCCAGGAACTCCGCCGGGCCTCCCGTGCAGCTGGATTTGCACCCCACAGGGCCTTAGCCCAACACTAGCAGCAGCCAGGAAGTCCTCTGGGACTCCCGTGTGGTGCTGATCTGTGCCCTGCCCCGCCTCAGCCTGCCACCCGCTGGGACCCATGCCCCATCCAATCCGTGCCCCAGGCCCACCATCCACAGCAGCCAGGAACTCCACTCTGCTGGGACCACCGTGCGCCCCAATTGGTACCCCACTGGGCCTTGGCACACCGCTAGCAGTGGCCAGGAACTCCGCCGGGACTCCTGCAGCCCTGCTTAGCACCCTGCCGGGCCTGGGATCCCTGCGAGCAGCAGCCAGGAAGTCCGCCGGGATTCTCCTTACCTTTCTTTAAAAAAAAAGGTTTTTAGGTTTGGCGTCTGTGGCTCAACGGGATAAGGCGCCAGCCACGTACACCTGAGCTGGTGAGTTCGAATCCAACCCGGGCCGCCAAACAACGACGGCTGCAACCAAAAAATGGCCGGGTGTTGTGGTGGGCGCCTCTAGTCCCAGCTACTTGGGAGGCAGAGGTAGGAGACTCACTTGAGCACAGGAATTGGAGGTTGCTGTGAGCTGTGATGCCACGGCACTCTATCCAGGGT
>CAUYRH010098229.1:0-14627 GCA_963574655.1 Perodicticus potto
TGTATAGTTATGGATTTGGGAGATAAAAGACCAGGGTTAGAGAGAAGTACAGAAAAGGTTGCTCCAGTGTCCAAAAGAAATTTTATCTCCTGGCACTCCACTATAAGGCAAACCTGGGGCTCTTGAGGGGTGATGACACAAACTGGAGTCATGAGAATTGGCCCCAGGCACCCTCAGTCCAGTTTGGGCTCCGATGGGGTCACTGTCCCAGGAGACCTTCGCCTCTGGGGACAGGCCACCGTCCAGTGATCACCCTTGCATTCTGGACAGGGGCCAGGTGGCTTGCCCAGCCAGTGGTGCTGCTGGGGGCAGTCTTTTCTGAAGTGGCCAGTCTGACCACATTGAAAGCACTTGTTTTTAGCTCCTCTGGTTTCCCTCTGCCCCTGAAAGTTAGAGTGAAATATTATTAATTCCAATTCTAGTAATAAATCTGCGACAGTTCAGACATGGGTGAGTTGATATTTAATTTTGCTTAGGACAGAGAGCCCTGTTCTAAGAAACATTTACAGCATTTTCTCTATATGTGGGCCGCCTCTTTGTAAAATGTTGTAATAAACACTTTTTAAATGGAGGCATATTTAGGTACAATTTCCAATTTTCCCTGTGTATGGTGACTTTACATAGGGAGTGACTTTGGGGATGAACTATGCGCATAAACACAAGAACACATTGCCCTCATTAAGAAGAATACACATGAAGTGAGAATAGAGTCACTTTCACTCTTTCCTTCCTTCTTGCTTTTATCACTTTGGTGGGTATGCTTCCAGGTCATTTTCTCCGTATTTAAGGACATGTGCATACCTGTAGAAGACATACAGTTGCTCCATTTTATGATGGAGCTGTTGTGTTTTATCTAAAGTCTACACAGAATGGATCATTTTGCTGCACAGTTTTTAATTCAACCACATGCTTAGGAAGGCGATTTGTGTGAGTTCATCCAGACCTGCCTTATTTTCCTGCCACTTCAATTCTTTTAAGCTGCTGCATACTATTAGTAAATGTCTATTCCATAATTTAAGAAGCTATTTTCCTATGGACAGATATTTAGGTTGTTTCTAATTATAATTCCTTTTATATACCATTATGCCTTAAACATTCTTGGACGTCCCTCTTAGCATATATGCATCTGATTTGCTTTAGGATAGATAGTGAGGTGTGGAATTTCTCTTTTTAGGATAGCTAATGACACATAGGCACTGGGCATTTAACATGTTACCAGACACTATCCAAACTGCCCTCCCAAGTGGTTAGACTAATTTACCTCCCAACAGCAGTGTGTGAGAGTTCTCATTTCCCCATACCCTTGATGGTATGCTCTACTAAGTCCTGGAGGTACATTTCTTCACTAAAATTCTATTAGTCACACTTTGTACTAATTTGTGCTAAATGCCAACCAATGAGGTTTGAGGATTCTTTTAATTAACCTGTGAAGCTGGTAGAGCATTCGTTTTATTCACAAGTACGTCTTCCCTTTGGTCTTTAGATATAATTTATAAACAGTATTGATTTCCACTTAAAGAGAGGTGTTAACACTGGGTTCTGCTGAGAGAAGAGAAGCTAGCTCATTCAAAATTTGATGCAAGGGCTTATGAAAGAGACGATTTTTACAAGAAGGGCAAGTATTTGCATTCCTGCTAACATGTGAGAGAGCTGTAATTGCACATGTTCTGTGGTGACAAACCCTTTTTCCCTGCTTTCTGAAGTTGGCGATGTCAGTCTTCCGCTCCTGAGCCCGTGAGATTTCCACCGTGGAATGAGCCAAACAACTCCATTAACTTCAAACAACTTACTCCATACCTGAACTTTACGTTTTTATTCAGTCTTTACCATTCTCTCTCCCATTTTGAAGTTACTGTCATTTTACAGAATAGAAAACTGAGGCTGGGAAGTTAACTTGTCTGAGGTGAAACGGAGGGATGGACATCCAGGCCTCTTGGGCTTGAAATACTTGTGATCCACTTTAATGAGGAGAAAGTTAAATAGAAAAGTAGACAATAGTGATATGAGACAACAGAAACGATAGAAAGATTTGTGTCAGCAACAAATATGAGAAGTGTGAGAGAATTAATAATGAAATAAATTCATGTATTATGTAGAGTGCTTTGTGGTTTATGAAAGCTTTCACGTGTAGTATAATATAGTGGTTAAGAGAACATATTCCTGGCTCGGCGCCTGTGGCTCAGCGGGCTAAGGCGCCAGCCACGTACACCTGAGCTGGCGGGTTCGAATCCAGCCCGGGTCTGCCAAACGACAATGACGGCTGCAACCAAAAAATGTCCAGGCATTGTGGCGGGCGCCTGTGGTCCCAGCTGCTTGGGAGGCGGAGGCAGGAGAATCGCTTGAGCCCAGGAGTTGGGGTTGCTGTGAGCTGTGATGCCATGGCACTCTATCCAGGGTGACGGCTTGAGGCTCTGTCTCAAAAAAAAAAAAAAAAAGAGAACATATTCCTGGCTTGGCGCCTGTCGCTCAGTTAGGGTGCCCGCCACATACCACGGAGCTGGCGGGTTCGAATCCAGCCCAGGCCTGCCAAACAATGACAACTACAATAAAAAAAATAGCGAGGCCTTGTGGCGGGCGCCTGTAGTCCCAGCTACTTGGGAGGCTAAGGCAAGACAATTGCTTAAGCCTAAGAGTTTTGAGGTTGCTGTGAGCCGTGACTCCACAGCACTCTACCGAGGGTGACATAGTGGGACTCTGTCTCAAAAAAAAAGGAGAATATACTCTGGAGCTAGATGTGTTTTGTGTAAATCCTGGCCCTGCCATTTACTAGCTATATGACTTTGGGTAAGTTACTTAATTTCTCTGTGCCTCACGTTTCCTACCCAGGATGTGGGGATAAAAATAGTACGTGTGTGATTGAATCGTCATAATAATTAAATAAGAGAGTATTTGCAAGGAAATTAGAATAGTCCCTGGCACATAGTAAACACCACAAAAGTTGGTTAATATTATCATCATGATTGCATTTGGTGTTCACTGTCATTATTCCCATTTTACAGATGAGGTAAAGGAAGGTTTAAGGGAAAAGAGGTTAAGCAACTAAGCCAAGATCAGAGACTTAGTCACTGACAGTCCTGTACCAGAACCCAGGTCTCTGCTATCCTGTCCAGGGGGTTTCCCACTCCCAAAACTGCCTCCCAATTTTACTAAATAGAAGCAGAGGGGTCAGTGCAGGCTTTGGAATGTCTGGGCAAAAAAGGGTGAGGCCAGTTACAATTCACACACTCTTGTCCTGAGAACTGGGGAATCATTTGTAAAGGAAGAACTGCAAAGCATGTAAAACATTCCACATTTGAGTGCAGTTCTTATGGGCATGTGATACCTCTCTTTGCGATCTACTTCGGTTTTTCCTCCACCTCAGCCCACGCCATCCCCATCACTTGTCTTTGGACACCTACAAAAGCCTCTCATTTTGCCTTCTCCTTTCAACTCATTCTAACCTACTATAGCCAAAGGTCATATTTATAAACATAAACACAATATGTCAGTTGCCTGATTAAAATCCTTCAATGACTCCCCTCAGCTCTAAGGGCTTGGGCTAAACCCCTTCATATGGCCTATAAGATCCTGCCAGATCTGGCCCTTCCTTGCATTTCCTGCCTCATGGCTCAAGTCATGTGCTCTGAGCAGGTTGAATTTCCTCTGTTCCTCAAAAACCTGCCCTGATGTTGGGGACACAATCTCCCCTGCTCTGAACTCTTTTTAGTCTGGGAAGATTCTACTGACCCTGACAAAGCATCAGTGTAGTACTCCACTCTTTGGGGGAAGCCATTTTGCATTGTCACTTCACTTCTTCCCCCATGACACCCTGTATCTCCTTCTTGGTAGCATTTACCATGAAGCACTGTGATTGCTGTATACTTTGCCTATGTCCCCCATGGAACTCTGGGCTCCCTGAGGGCACTCATCATTCTCTGGGTCAGTGCTAGGCCTGGCACCTTGCCCAAGAAATGAGTGATTCACATATTGATGATCAATAGAGATGCTAGCTGAAACTGGGGAGGTGGAGTCTATTGCCAAAGGGAAACTTGTAGGTAGAGTGAGAAAATAAGATTATTATTTTTTTATTTTTTCCAGACATTTTATAAATTTATTTGCAAGAAAATGTTAATTCTAGTAATACAAATCCAAAAACAACTTTAAAAGCAAATTTATAGTGAA
The DNA here is from genome assembly GCA_963574655.1 of Perodicticus potto. Classification (NCBI taxonomy): domain Eukaryota; kingdom Metazoa; phylum Chordata; class Mammalia; order Primates; family Lorisidae; genus Perodicticus; species Perodicticus potto. Next base: position 4,162 of record CAUYRH010098229.1, read on the forward strand.
TACACGTTAATGAGTTCACATGGCTGGTAAACAATTCTTACAAACCAAAATTGAACACTGGTCTTAAGTTTGGGTTTGCTGGGACATGTCCTTTCATCTCAAAAAACTTAGAGGGGTTTTGCAAGTGAGCCTGCATCTCCTGGGCAGAGTTCAGGGATCCAGTGTTCAGAACAGTCATTTTGTCCTTTACATAATTGATTCCGAAAGTTTCTCAATCTTTTGCTATTTTATACACTTGATAGAGAAAATAAGATTATTCAGAGCAGGACATTCACTAAAGATGGTGAAAAGAGATTGGTTAGGAGAAGACCTTATTATTGTGGGGAAAGGGAGATTTATGGAAGCACAATCAGGATGAGGGAGAAGAGGGGATCACTGACAAGGTAGGTTCCAAAGCAGGTGGGTGTGGATTAGGGTGACCAGCCAGTGCTGGTTTTCCCAGGACTGTCACAGATTTAAAACTAAAATCCCTGCATCCCAAGAAACCTAGGATGACCATCGTAGGATGGAATCGAGATTTCTACAGGAGCCCGTGGTCTGGGACAGAAGGGCCACCTCCTCCTGGGGTTATGAGGGAAGGCAGAGAGACGCAGGGCAGAATTCCTAAGTGTGTGGCTTCGGAGCCAGGGCAAAGCTCTGCCTCTCAGCTGCGTGATCTTGAAATCCTTAATCTCTCCGATTCAATTTCCTGTTAACTTGGCGAGAACGAAGAATGAGCCACGTGAAAGTGCCTATCCCCACTGTCGGCCCGCCACAGAGTTTAAATCACTTTTGTTCTCTCCCTTTCTCGGCTGCTCTCCATCTTCCACTTTTCTTCCATTTCTTCTGTTTGTGTCCTTGATTTCCCCCCTCGCTTTATTCTCTTTAGTTGCTACCTGCTACTCACGTTGAGCACCACCTACCGCCAGAGGGCGAAAGAGGAAAAAAAAAAAACAAACGCCCCACAGTGCGTGCCCCTCTAGTTCTCCTGGGCGAGCTCTCAACGGCTCCTGAGGGCCGAGCTCCGCGGAGGGGGCGGGGATCCAGTCACGTGACCCGGGTACCAGGCGCCCGCGCAGGCGCGGGGCTCCGTAGTCCGGCTCTGCCGCCCGCGCCGCTTCGCCTTCTCAGCGCTTGAGGCGGCCGCGTGAATTTTCCTTCTGCCGCTGCCGACCGCGGGCCAGGACCATGTCCCGAAAGCAGGCGGCGAAGAGCCGTCCCGGCAGCGGCAGCCGGAAAGCCGAAGCCGAGCGCAAGCGGGACGAGCGGGCGGCACGTCGGGCCCTGGCCAAGGAGCGGCGGAACCGGCCAGAGTCCGGCGGCGGCGGCGGCTGCGAGGAGGAGTTCGTCAGCTTTGCCAACCAGCTGCAGGCCCTGGGGCTGAAGCTGCGGGAGGTGCCGGGGGACGGGTGAGGCGGGCCGGGAGCGCGGGAGGCGGCGCCGGGGGACCGGCCGGGCTGGGTCTGGCGACTGTCGCCCGCTGCCGTCCGTCCATTCATTGGGGCGGCCCGAGCGCGTCCTGCCAGCCGGCCGCTGTTCCCAGTGCAGGGCGGCCCGCGGCGAGCGAGGCTGACCAGGCCCCTCACTCCGACACACTCCCAGTGACCTCGCAGGGTCCTAATCGTGGCTGACGCCGCGAGCCAGACAGAAAGTGGGCGCGGAGAGAATGTTGGAGCAGGTCCACTGGGCTGGTGGTCAGGAAGGTCTCAAAGAAAGGTGACATTTAAGCTAAGACTTGAGGGGATGAGATGAAGCCCGCATTCGAAGAGAGTCATAATGACATAAGACAAATATAAGCCCCAGTAGGTAGAAAGCTTTGCCACCTTTGGGCCCTCGCTGTTGTCTGTTGCTCCCTTTTACAGTTGTGAAATGAGGTCTGTTTACCGAGCTGACACCTCCTGTAGTTCTTGTTTCCGTGGGCCTCACTTTCTTTTCTGTATGCAAAGGTGCTTACCCAACCTTGCATGGGGCTTGCTAAGACTGGAATCCAGGGCCAGCTTTTTAAAGAGAACACAAGATAAATACGTGGAGGCTGGAGGGAGAGAATGGGGGAAGGAAAAATAGTTTCAGAAAAGGGCGTATGGATCCAGGAGTATGGCTAGAAGAAGGAAAAGGGTGAGGGAGATGGGATGAGAACAGTTAGCATCTCCATTGCAGGGGCAGGTTAAAGAGGGTCTGGTTGCCAGCCATCTCACTCCCAAAGAGACAGTGTTAATAACAGCCTGGTTCTTGTTTTTTCCTTCTTGTATTTGGGTGCTCAGATTGGGCGGAGGGAAGAATAAAATGAAGCTAACGATCGTGCAGAATCACCTTAGATATTAACTGTGAAGAAGCTTATTGATCAAGTCTGTTTGTTGACTGGCCCTAATTTACTCCTCTCACTTTTTCTATATTCTCCCAGTGCGTCAGGCAAATTGGATTTCTTTTTGTTCACAAAGAGTTCACTACACTGTCTTGTGTTGATATTTTTCCTTAACATGCAGTTAGAGCCTGATTGCATTTATTCACCATCCTCTAGCATAGTGCAGTGGTTCATAGGAGGCAGTCAGTACATTTGCTGAATGACAGCTAGCCCAAGCTCAAAGCACTGTTAGATAAACCACAATACCTATTGAAAACAGTGGAATTGGGGCATGGGGCTCTTCCTTACAAATGATGGGGTTGCTTGTGCGGTACACTGGACATGGTTTCTCAATGTTAGGATATCCAGAAACCTGAAATACTTAAAAGATAGTTGCTTATGAGCAGGAATCAGAACACAGGGAGTTCTAAAATCTTGAGAGGGCTTTCATAAAGTTATGGGAAACTTGGGGGATACTACCTCTACTCCTTCCCCTCCCCCCAAGAGCATTCCTCTCTATTTAATTTAGTACACATAGTTTGAGTAAAGTGCTGCTAGGCACATGTTAACAACTAAGATACTTGAGGAGTTCATATCCTTGTAAGGGGGAAACAGGACAGTGGGTCTCAAACTTTTTGGTTTTTAGGATCCCTTGTATCTTAAAAATTATTATTATTATTATTATTATTGAGATGGAATCTCACTCTGTCGCTCTGGGTTGAGTGCCGTGGTGTCAGAGCTCACAGCAACTTCAAACTCTTGGGCTTAAGCGATCCTCTTGCCTCACCCTCCACCGTAGCTGGGACTATAGGCACTTGCTATGACACCTGGCTAGTTTTTCTATTTTTAGTAGAGAGGGTCTCAGTCTTGTTGAGGCTGGTCTCCAATTCCTGAGCTCATGCAGTCCTCCCACCTTAGCCTCCCAGAGTGCTGGGATTACAGGTGTGAGCCACCATGTTGCCCTTAAAAATTATTGAGGACCTGAAAGAACTTTTGTTTATGTGGGTAATAGTTGTCAATGTTTATTAGAAAGTAAAGCAGATATTTTTAAAACACAAGAATACACAGGCGCAATTACATTAGGTATTAGAGTGATAAGCTCATCAGGTAGCTGCTGGAAAACTACACTTGTGAGAACAAGAATGTAAAAAGTAAATAATATTTTAATTTTCAACTTGTAGATACCCTAAAAGGGTCTGAGAGATCTTTCCACTTCTTTGATCCCGTGGGCCACACTTTGAGAACAGATTATATAAATAATTAAAATATAGTTTGTTCTATTTTTAATAATGGTAACAGGTTATGGTGGTAATGTGGAGAAGGAAGTGGCTGTCACTCCATGAAGTAGTGAGGAATACCTCATTCATTCAGCAAATATTCATCTAATATACTGTGTGAGAAGCTGATGAGGCCATACTCTGATTGGGTCATGAAGGCATAAGAGAACATTCCAGTCTGAGAATTAGTATATACAAGGCACAGGAACACATTTTTGGGAGATCTACAAGTTTAGGATGATAGTATACATAGGGTTCAAGAATAAAAGTAAGGAGCATGAGGCTGCAGAGATCAGCTCCATGCTCATCTCTCCCTCCTGAGGTCTCTATTTGGATAATGTTAGGTGCCCGCCACAATGCCTGGCTATTTTTTGGTTGCAGTTGTCATTGTTTAGCAGGCCTGGGCTGGGCTCGAACCTGTCAGGCTCAGTGTATGTGGCTGGCGCCCTACTCACTGAGCTACCGGCATTGAGCCTAATTTTTTAATTATTTATTTTTAGAGAGAAGGCTGTCTCTTCTCTGTCACCGAGGCTGGAGTGCAGTGGTGTGATCAGAGGTCATTGTAACCTTGAACTTCTGGGCTCAAGTGATCTTTCCACTTTAACCTCCTCAGGAGCTAGGACTTCAGGCTTGCACCACCATGCCTGGCCGACTGTTTTTATTTTTTATAGAGATGAGGGCTTGATATGTCGTCCAGGCTGATCTTGAATCCCTGGCTTTAAGTGATCCTGCTCCCTTGGCCTCCCAAAGCTCTGGGATTAATGAGCCATTGGAACCAGCCTAAATGGGCTTAAAAAAAAAAAAGAAAAAACACAGCGTTTTGTGTTAAGTGATGTTTCTGGTGTGTTACTTTAATTCTTTTGTTATTTCTTTCACTACATATATTTTTGGTTATTTCTTAGTGGCTGCCCTAAGCATTACTACTTTCTATTGTTTTAAAATTTTATTTTGTTTTTTAATGTTACCGGATCTTAGGGGGTGGAAGGACATTCAAGAATGGTCTTGTCCGATTATCCATTAGTGCCTGCATCACCTGTACAGCTGTTCTGTCTTTTGGGCCTACCTTAGCAGTTTTGAACCCTCGTGCCACCCTAGAATCACCTGGGGAAGGACTTCTGAAAAAATGCAGGGCCTGCTCTTTTCCCTAGATCTGACACCAGAATCTTAGGCAGTGGGGCATGGTAATTGATTTTTTTTTTAAAGTTCTCTAGGTGATTGTTATATGCAACCATAATAGAGAACCACCAATTTAGAGTCTAGATTCTAGACTAATGTTTCTCAAATTGTAGCATGCAACATGATTACCTGGAGTGCCAGTTAAAACACCTGGAAGAACTAGCTTGCTGGGATCCAGCCCCAGAATGGCTGCTTCAGTAAGCCTGGGTGGGGCCCCATTATTCGCATTGCTAATAGGTTCCCAGGTGATGCTGATGCTCCTAGTCAGAGAATACACTTGGAGAACAGTGATGTTGACCAGTGCTGTCCAATAGAAATAGAGTGTAAGCCATAGAAATAATTTAAAGTTTTTCCAGTAGCCACATTAAAAAGAAACAAGTAAAATCAATTTTAGTATATTTAAGCCACTGTATCTAAACTATTTCAACATATTATTCAATATAAACATTAATCTTTTATACTTTTTACAGACTCTTAATCTCATATTTCATATGTACCAGCACACCTCACCTTAGATTTACCACATGTTAGCTGCACATGTGTAGTCGTGTGGCTACTGGCTACCGTATTGGACACCACTGATCTAAACAAGATAAAGTCTAGTCAAGTGCTGAGACGCTAGTGATAGAAGCTTAAAGTTTGCTAGTGATAGAAATCTGCAAAATCCTGCATCTATAAGTCTATAAGTCCTATGGGACTAAGATAAAATTTCCTTTTATTTGCCCAAATCTATGTCTCTGTAGGTGATAGTTGAAGGCAGCTATCAGGTGTCCCCCTCAGCCGCCTTCTAGGCTGAATATCACTTGTTCATGTCCTTCGTGTTATACAGGCTAAAGTGCGTCTTGTCATCTGATTATGTCTCAGAATGGTAGTCAGTACCTTAGCTATGGTGTGACCTCAAAGAATAGAACAAAATCTTCCTGTCTCTTTTTTTTTTTGGAACATTTGCCGTTACTACAGCTTGCACATCCATTAGTATTTTTGGTACCTGTATTGCAGTACAGTCTACATTACTGAGCACGTAAAACATTTATGTGCTGCGTATATAGTTGGTTTTGTGAACTCAAGTGCAAGACCTTACATGTATCCCTATAGCAGGGCGGTTCTCAAGCAGGTATGATTTTGCTCCCCCAGGGGACATTTGGCAATGTCTGGAGACACATTTGGTTGTCACAACTGCTGGGGATGGAGGTGGTGGTGGTGTGCTACTGGCATCTAGTGGGCATAGGCTAAGGATACTCCGAAACATCCCATAGTACACCGGACACAACAAAGAATGATCCCAAAAAGTAGTGTGGAGATTGAGAAGCCCTGCTGTGATGTAATGGCTGATGTGTGAGCTCGGGAAACAGCCTGATCTAGAGGTCCTTTGGGCAATGGTGCTTTGTTTTCTTGATTATCTGGAGTGCTCTTGCTGAGCTCCCTAAGGGAACCCAGGTCACTACAGTGTTTGTTCATGTTTCCTGTGTCACTATCTTGTAACATTAAAAGAAAAAGAGGTGATTTCAATCTATCTTGACTTGTCTTTAGTGAGCTCAAAGAAAGTTTGGTAAATATAGAAAAGTGTATAAAGATAAATTGAACAGTTACTGGTGTTGGCGTTTGAGTGAGACTATTAGACTAGTGCCAGGTTGCCTGGACTTGGATCCTGGGCCTACTACCTACTAGTTTTATAATCTTGGGCAGGTTACCCTTTGGTAATGGTACCTGTCTCATAGGGTTGTGACAACTGAATGCATTTAATACATGTAAAGTGTTTAGAACAGTCACTGGCACATGTGTGAGCTATTTAAGTGGTTATTTCGGAGGTTTTTTTCTTTGCATACACACATTGTGTTTCTGTCTGTGTATAGTTTATAGATGAACATGGTTGATTTTATGCAGTATACAGTTATCTATTAGCTTACTTTTCCCCTTACGGTTGAAAAAAAGACTTTGTCAGATTTTAGCAGAAAACATCTCAGTCTAGCCTATGGAACTCTCTCTATTCCAGTCCCTTATACAATTTTGTCTTGGAGTTGATGCAAAGCTTCTTGGTTTCTTATTTATAGAATCTTTCTTGCTTAAGTTTTCCTTTCCACTGCAGAAATAAGTATAAATCCTTAGAAGAGATTCCTGCCTCTGTATAGCTTTTTATTGAAAACTTAGTTTTTTTGAGTTGAAAAACAAAAACCCTTTCTCCTACACACTTAGATCTGAAATCTTTCTGAAAGTAATGAGTTTTTATTTTGGAATTAGACTGTTATAGTTTTTCATTGGGAAGAGTAAACAGTTTGGTGTGAAACAGCGCAACTGTTTGGCTTCATACTGGTTTATTTCCTTAGTTTTAAGGGTACCAGATTGTGTTTATCTTGTTTCAGTCTCTGTGTATCTGGGCTTCTGTGTTTATGATATAGTTTGGAATTTTAGAAGCCTTCGATGACTTTGAAAGTAAAGATAACTTTTGTAGTTTATTACCAACATTTTAATTTAGAAAAACAAAACATGCTTAAAGTTTTTATTTGGCAGGAATAACAACATCTTTGTTGCTCCCTGGTGACAGATGAGGAGGCAAGGGGGAAGTGTCCTTCCACAGTCAACAGTTAGTCGTCCAAGTGCATTCCTTCTCAGAGCTTTCTCCACTGTGTTTTTAGGATTCAAATGGGTTGTTGAGTTCAGTTGTTTGGGTACTCATTGTTAAATGAATGATTACTTACCTGGGTAGCTGTAGAGCTATCGTGAAACGTGTTTTAGAGAAGAGGCAGTAGGTATTTGTATCATCTTAGAAAGGGATCTGGGAATCATAGGCCTCAGGTATGGAATGGTTATAAAGGCTGGGCCTTGTATGTAGGTGATTAATATTATCACCAGCTGCAATTGTTGAAGCAGCTAGGGCCCAGGGAAGTTGAAAGAGTTTCCTGAGTTAGCCAGCTTGTAAGTGGGGAGTAGAATCCTTGTTTGTTGTCTTTTGAGAAGGTAATATGGTTGAATATCAGCCCTAGTACTCCTCCGAGAAGCTGAGAAGAATCTTGGACCGTTAGACCTCTTCTGTGCTTTAAAGATTTCCATGAATGGCCTGGCCTGATATGTCACTGTTTTAGATGAACTCAGTTCATTTTTGAAAGGTCTTGACCGATATTTTTGTTTTGATAGCAATTGCTTGTTCAGAGCTCTTGGCGATCAATTGGAGGGACACTCACGAAATCATCTCAAGCACCGACAGGAGACAGTAGACTACATGATAAAGCAGCGGGAAGATTTTGAACCCTTTGTAGAAGATGACATTCCTTTTGAGAAACATGGTAGGTTCACTGTGGGACTCTGAATCCTTCAGGAGTAATACATTGGTAATTAAGCCTGTTGGCATCCTCCACCTGCTCAGCCAAAGGTTTGGTTCTATAAATTATGGTTTTCATTTATTCAGCAATTATTTGTTTGTCTGCTCTGTCATCGGTAGAATGTTAGGTAGTTGGGAATCAGTAGAGTTAGCTTAATAAAATAAAAGTTAGCCCTTGATAAAAATGATGATGTAATTGACCTGAAAAGTTTTTCATGACTCAGTAGGGTGAGAAAAGCAGGCTATAAAGTAGTGAAGTCGTGTGTATAAGTGTATAGATTGATCCTTTTTTTTCTTTTTTTTGAGACAGAGTCTCACTTCGTCGCCCTTGGTAGAGTGCCATGGCATCACAGCTCACAGCAACCTCCAACTCTTGGGTTGAAGCAGTTCTCTTGCCTCAGCCTCCCAAGTAGCTGGTACTACAGGCACCCGCCACAGCACCCACTATTTTTTGGTTGCAGTTGTTGTTTGGCAGGTCCGGGCTGGATTTGAACCTGCGCAGCTCTGGTGTTTGTGGCTGGCACCCTTAGCTGCTGAGTTACAGGCGCAGAGCTGATTGATCCCATTTTTTAGAAGGGATATACATACAGAGAGCTGATTGATCCTGTTTTTTAGAAGATATATACATACAGAGATAGTAGACAGTCTAGAAAAATACATTTTATGTTAATTCTTAGCTTCACTTATTTTTCGGAAATCACTCATTCTCTTTAAATTTACTCTATAGAAGGGAGATAATAATAGCATTTATCTTAAAGGTCTTTCTGTGAAGATTAAATTTGATAACAAAATTAAAATAAGTTCTTAGTAAGCATTAGCCATCTGGGGGTGCTGGGACTGGTATTTTAAATTATCTTCTGTACATTTTTCTGATTTTTAATTGATTATTACTTTTATAATCAGAAAAATTAACAAAATAATATTGTTCCACCCAAACTCAAACACAGCATTTTTATTTTTTGAGGCAAGTCAATTAGGGATTTTAATTAGTTTAGCTTAATAACTACGAATTGAATAATATAATAGATATGAGGTCTTTTTTATCTTTTGAAGACAGAGTTTTGCTCTGTTGCCCAGGCTAAAGTGTAGTAGCATCATTATAGCTCCCTGCAACCTCAAACTCCTGGGTTCAAGTGATTCTCCCACCTTAGCCTCCCAAGGGACTGGGATATGTGAACTTTTAGACTTTAATTTCAGCAGCTATTTACTAAGGATCTATGTGAGGTACTGATATATTTATGCTTTACAAGTAGCATTTTTGTCACAGAGCTGATAGTCTTTTCTGTCTTTTAGCAAGAAAGAGAGAATTATTCCTGTGTTTTAGAGAGCTAACTCTGGAGGCTGTGCCGAGAGTCACCAAGAATGAAGACTAGTTAGAAAGCTGTCCACATTGACCAGAAGATAGTAGAGGATAGTAGATAGAAGATAGTAGTTGCTATCAAGGCAACTACTGAGGATAATGAGTAGGGTCCAAAGCAAGCCATGCCATGGTTTGGCGTTATGATTGAAAGGATTCACTGGAGGTGAGAAGGGCAGAGAGGAGATAAGGGTGATTCTGAGGTTTGCTTGGGGAATGGTAGGTGGCTGTACTGTGAGCAAGACAGAAGGCAGCAGGAGGAGGTTGTTTGGGAGGGGACCCCAAACACTTCCATTCCTCAATAGGAAAGAACCCATCATTAGGCATCACGTAGAGAGCACAAACTTTGACTGAGTGGTTTATACCAGTCAGGAGTTCTGATGGTGCCTCTTCCTGGGATTATTTTTTGTCTGGTCTGTGTTGTGAAATTCTACTTTGACCATCATTATTGAAGGTCACATTGTGGAATTGGGGGTGTAGTATGACAGGAAACCCAAACCTTCAGTTGCCAATGTGATTGTCACTTTAGATGGATAGTGGAAAGGTGCCTTCTTGAAATGCCATTATGCATTACTGAGGGTTGGTGCTATGTAAGAATTTGAGCATCAGAGAAGTGAGAAGTGGCTTTGACTGTCAGAGTAGGAATGAAAAGAAAGTCTACACATTCTCTTTGTATGTTGCTTGAAGAATTGACTTATTACATTTATGGCGATCATTTAATTATGTCACAGTTTACCTGTTTTTATTTTTATATGCTTGAAGGATTGACTTATTACATTTATGGCGATCATTTAATTATGTCACAGTTTACCTGTTTTTATTTTTATTTATTTATTTTTTTTTGAGACAGAGCCTCAAGCTGTCACCCTGGGTAGAGTGCTGTGGCATCACAGCTCACAGCAACCTCCAATTCCTGGGCTCAAGCGAGTCTCTTGCCTCAGCCTCCCAAGTAGCTGGGACTACAGGCGCCCGCCACAACGCCCGGCCATTTTTTGGTTGCAGCCATCATTGTTGTTTGGC
>CAUYRH010098234.1:0-19722 GCA_963574655.1 Perodicticus potto
GTGGGCGCCTGTGGTCCCAGCTACTTGGGAGGCAGAGGCAAGAGACTCGCTTGAGCCCAGGAATTGGAGGTTGCTGTGAGCTGTGATGCCACGGCACTCTATCCAGGGTGACAGCTTGAGGCTCTGTCTCAAAAAAAAAAAAGCTTAAGCCCTCCCATTAAAAAGATGCAACTTCACCCATACCTGTACCATGGTATTATGTACAGACCCACTTGCTAGGACCTGAACTAAAAGATTTCCTGATTATTGCCTCTAATCCTGCACTCACTCTCTCCCAACTTTCTATTTATGCCTGCAGTGACAGTCCTTTCTTTATCTTTATTTTTCTTCTTTCTTTTTTTTATTTAGAGGCAGAATCTCACTTTGTCACCTTTGGCAGAGTGCTGTGGCATCACAGCTCACAGCAACCTCCAGCTCTTGGCCTTAGGCGATTCTCTTGCCTCAGCCTCCCAAGTAGCTGGGACTATAGGCGCCAGAACGCCCAGGTATTTTTTTTGTAGCAGTTTGGCCGGGGCCAGGTTCGAACCTGCCACCCTCGATATATGGGGCCAGCACCCTACCCACTGAGCCACAGGCGCTGCCCAACAGTCCTTTTCTGATCTGATGCTCAGCACAAAAATTCACAAAATTGTTATAGTGATTATAAGAGATGATGTCAAGGAAACAGCTCTATTTACTCGGGTCCCCCTCATAAGTGGTAGATGTGGTTAATAAAGTCTCTGAGGAGGAAGAATTTTAGCCACAACCTGAAGGATATTCTTACTAAATAGGTAAGATCTTGAAAGTATACGTATAGTATCTCACAAGAAAAACAAAACAAAATAAAAGGCCCTGAGAGAACTAGGGTTAGGGAGGTGAAATATAGGTGATATTTTCCCCTTTTCTCCTAGAAGCCTTAATAGGATTATCCTTTAAATGTCTCACACCCTGAAACCATCAGCAAACACTGGTGGGTTCCCTGTTCAAGTCCCATTCAGAATCTGTCCACTTCACTGCCCCCTCCCTGGGCTCAGACTTGCCTCCTTCAGTCAACTGTCACCACGCAACACCCACAGGGATCCTTTTCAAAAGCCAGTTGGATCACAGCATCCTCTGTTTAAAGTCCACAATGCCTTGCTTCCCTGCACACCCAAAGTCCTTTTTCACTGTGGAATTGTCCCATCTACCGCAGGATATTTAGGGTCCCTGGCTCTGGCCCCTTAATGTGCCCGTTGTGGTGGGGAGATCTGTATCACTGCGACATCCAAATATGCCCCCACCCTCCTGCTTGATTTAGGACACTGGATTCTCTCCTCCAGCAGAGGAAGTCCAGCTCACACTGGCTCAGGCACAAATTCCCACACCAACTATAGGTCCCTGACAGGTCTTGGTTGGTCCTCACTCCCTGGAGCAGGAGGGCAGGGGAATTTGAGCAGACAGATGCTGTTCCATTTCAGGTGGGCTTTTGCCAGTGTTCCAGAGAAGCTGGAATGCCCTCCATGAGCGTGACGTGTCTTCTGATAGAGCAATGTAAACTTAGACTCTGGGCTCCATTTACTGTTTGAGGAAATCATGCTTCTTTTTCAGTCATTTGGGCCACAGATTGTTTAACATCATTTAATAAAATAATAGTGTACATAGAAAAGGAGCACAAAAATACCTTGTTGCCATGGAAGGCTGGTGTTCGCTGCTGGGAAGCTGAAGTCAAAGGGAGTCATGGATTTGGGAAACAAATATTCTTTCAAGGCAGGGAGAGTGGCCTGAGGGGCAGAGAACCGAGAGAGCCACTCATCTGAGAACCCCTCAAACGGGGCTCTGTAGAACTGGTGCCACACCCCAAACACCAGGTAAAGGCATAAAATGATGAACTCAGCTGCCTGTCCCAACGGTGTCCAGTGGAGTGATGCTGGGACATGTGCACTTGTCTGCTTATGTGTGTAGAGAGCACCCAGAGGCTCCCCAAGTCTGTTGACAGCCTGGCATCCCGAGGCTGTGCGCCTGGAGCACCTTGCTAGTCACCACTCTGGTCTGGCCTGGGATCTCGGTCTCCTCCATCACACGCACCTTCCTACTGGCAACCCAGGGTGAGGTGACACTCTTTCACAGGACCTAAAACACTAGTTTGGCTTAAAAAAAAATCAAACAAAGAAAAAACCTGCTCAGCCACATCCTAGACTTCCCCAATTAGTGACTTTGTCCCTTTTTGTCCCTGCTGTCCTAATGACAGTCTCTGAGGTCTTCATTTTCTCCTCCGGCTGACACTCTTCAGTTCATCCAATTCCTTCTCCATTAAATGGGACTCAGCAGTGGTCTCTGAAAGCTGAAAGGACAGCAGCAGCTGTTATAAAGGACATTGCTGGGCTGTCCCTATATGCTGAGGAGAGAAAAGCCCCTGCCTGCCATTTCTCTGACACTGCTGTCCTCCACAATGGGAACCCTCTGTAATCACAACCCAGGACCACAATCCACTCTGTCAGCAATTTGTCACCTATGATGACATGGCACACTCTGTAAAGGACAGCAGGCTTCAAAGGATGAAAAACTATTGGTGATTCTAAGGCTAAGAGATTAGAGATTAAGTTGCTTCTGCAGTTCACATAACAGCAATTTAGGGGGGAAATTCTTGAAAAAGAATGCCACGTTCATCAGGATCTTTTAATGGACTTTAGAAGGTGGGCCACACTCAAGAGAGGGACAGAGAGAAATCAACTCTGTAAAAAACAGGTCAGCTTTCTGGGAACTAAGGGCCACACTCGCTGAGCAATGCACTCCGCTGGGTGCTCTCCACCTACCAACTCACTGGGAAGTAGAGACTGTTATTCCCATCTCACTGCTGAAGAAGCTGAGTTGCAGAGCAATTAGCCAGAGGTGGAGCTGGGCAAGAAACCCAGGCCATTCCGCTCTTAACCACCACCGTGTGCTTCCCTCTCAAGTGGCCCTCACATGCTCCTCTAGCCAGGCTGCTGGGTTTCCAACAGCCATAAACAACCTATGCTAACATAGTATGGGCCCCTCAGCAGATCTGTGCTGGCTACTGATCGAGGCCTACTTGGCACGGGACGCCTCCAAGCAATGAGCAGGCCTTTTCCTGGAAGGCCTTCATCCCAGCCCCCAGTCCAGCCCCTTACACCTTCAGTTTATATATCCCTTCCTCTGTAAAGCAATCCCGACTTGACAAGATTAATCCCTCGTGTCCTACACCAGACCTTAACTTCTGCCCTTGTCACAGGCACTGTGATTATGTTGCTGTCCATCTCCTCTAGACAGTCAGCCCTTGAGGGTAGGGACTGTGTCTCATTTTTGTATGTGCATCTCTGCACACAAGGTGACAGACCTGGGCAGTGGAGAGACAGCTGTTTAAATAACTCAAAGAGGAGCCTCCCCCAAAGAGGAACCCAGTCCTCCACCGTGACCTGCCTCACCATGTCTAGAAGGATATCCACTTTCAGCCGCAAGAGATTGTTCTCTTCTTCAAGTTGCTGGTTCCGCCTGCGAAGGCGCTGAGCCTCCCTCCGGTCCACACCTCCACTAATCCCTGTCTCTAGAGGAAGGACAGAACCAGTGGTCAAACCAGTAGGAAGGGGTTTCCTTCTACAATCTTGTTTAACAAAACGGCAGGAAATGCAGCCCACCTGCTATCCACTGGCCATTTTCAAACTTCAGGCTTTGCCCCGCCAGGTTCATAGTGGGGGTTCCATAGTCAAGGCCCAGCTCCACCTCCCGGGTTGACCGATCCAGCTGAGGGTGAGACACCATGTAACAGCTTCAGCACAGAATGTGGGCCTTGGTCCCAGCTCCTCTTCCACTAACTCTGTGACCCACAACAACTCATTTCTTTTTTCTAATCATTGCCAGACATCTTTAATGATTTTTTAAAGGGCCAGAAAATCAGCTTGGCACCTGTAGCTCAAGCAGCTAAGGAGCCAGCCACATACACCTGAGCTGGTGGGTTCGAATCCAGCCCGGGCCCGCCAAATAACAATAACAACAACAACCAAAAAAAAAAAATAGCTGGGCGTTGTGGCGGGCACCTGTAGTTCTAGCTACTTGGGAGGCCGAGGCAAGAGAATCGCTTAAGCCCAGGAGTTGGAGGTTGCTGTGAGGTGTGTGATGCCACGGCACTCTACCCAGGGCAACAGCTTGAGGCTCTGTCTCAAAAAAAATAAATAAAATAAAAAGGAGCCAGAAAATGAAATAATATACAAAATTTTTTTAAATTACTAGAGAGAAGATATATGTGCTGAAATATGTAAGCTGGATTATTTTACATCTACTACATACTTAATAGTTTAAGGAATCCAATCCTCAATTTTTTTTTTTTTTTTTTTGTAGAGACAGAGTCTCACTTTATGGCCCTGGGTACAGTCCCCTGGCCTCACATAGCTCACAGCAACCTCCAACTCCTGGGCTTAGGCAATTCTCTTGCCTCAGCCTCCTGAGTAGCTGGGACTACAGGCGCCCACCTCAATGCCTGGCTTTTTTGTTGCAGTTTGGCCGGGACCGGGTTTAAACCCAGCACCCTCGGTATATGGGACCGGTGCCTTACCGACTGAGTCACAGGTGCCACCCCCAACCCTCAATTTTTAATAAAGTTAAAAATCCTTTTTGAATGTCATAAGCCCCTACCTAGGGTACCATCTGCTTAACACATATGGAGCTATCTGTGTCATGGAAAAGGCATAACACCTAACACCCAATTAGTAGTAGTAAGTAGTTGCTTTTTTGATGTGTGACAGTGCAGTTTATGTGTTCATTTATCCAACCTGTTGAGCACCCACCCTGAGTCAGGACTAGGTGCTGGGTATTTTTTTGTTGCAGGTGATTAGCTGGCCCGGGCTGGGTTCTAACCTGCCACCCTCAGTGTATGTGGCTGGTGCTATAACCACTGTGCTATGGGCGCCGAGCCTGTTACATAATTTTTTAAATTCCAGAGCTTATATGTTCAAGTGGGTAGTAAGTTGTTTGGAAAGTTATCATTTATTCTAATGCTATTGTCATTGGTCTCAAAGTTTTTGGAGCATCTCTTTTGAAACTGTTTTAGGAGCTGGGATGTATCCATTTGAATGCCATTAATAGTGGCAAACCATCATTGTTTGAGAACGAATTTGATTCTTAAAAATGATTCAAATCAGGCTTCGTGCCCATAGCACAGTGGTTACAGCGCCAGCCACATACACTGAGGGTGGCAGGTTTGAACCCAGCCCAGGCCAACTAAACAACTGCAACCAAAAAAAATAAAAAATAAAAATAGCCAGGCGTTGTGGTGGGCACCTGTAGTCCCAGCCACTTGGCAGGCTGCAGCAAGAGAATCGCTTAAGACTTTGAGGTTGCTATGAGCTGTGACGCCACAGCACTCTACCAAGGGCGACATAGTGAGACTCTGTCTCAAAAAAAGAAAAAAACAATTATTCAAATCAGTTCTTGGCCACGGCTTGGGAATAAAGTGGACATCAAATTGGATAATATTCTTTGCGGCCAAAAATCATAAAGAGATTGACTGTCCCATTAGGTTGTTGAATAAACTCTGACAACAATTTCTATACAGGAGTTCCAAAATGCTTTTAGCAATGGCAATGACATGAATTGGAAGAATACCCTCTTAGGAATACGCTTTCTACTTAGCGACCACACTTGGCACTCTAGTCATACCGCACACCAGGTGATCCCAAAAGTGACACTCACAGAATGCAGGTTGGAGAGAGAAGCAGACTTCCGAGGAGGCGTCTTTTTTGGACTGAATGTATTCCCAAAGAGAGGCATCTTTGGCCTGATAAAGGACAAGCCAGTGCGCCCTTTCCTAGGGTTAGAAAAAGTCAGGGGTACAAATAGTTGGATCAGTGACCTTATGCTCTTGTCCTCAAATCATGAAAACATATTTTATCACATTGCTATCAACAATCCTGGTGCTATGGTTTGTATGTGCCCACCAAAACTCATGTTGGAATTTAATTGCCCTTAAAAATGGCTTTTAAGTTTGGAACCTTTAAGGGGTAACGCCTCCCAAGTATCAGGCGCCCAACTATTTTTTGGTTGCAGCCATCATTGTTTGGCGGGCTGGGCTGGATTCAAATCTGCCAGCTCAGGTGTATAGGGCTGGTGCCTTAGCTGCTTGAGCTACAGGCACCGAGCCAGACTGTGGTATTCTGTTATAGCAACAGAAAATGGATTAAGATGCCTGGGAAGGATGGCACCTGTGGCTCAGTGAGTAGGGCGCCAGCCCCATATACCGAGGGTGGTAGGTTCAAACCTGGCCCCGGCCAAACTGCAACAAAAAAATAGCCGGGCGTTGTGGTGGGTGCCTGTAATCCCAGCTACTTGGGAGGCTGAGGCAAGAGAATCACCTATGCCCAAGAGCTGGAGGTTGCTGTGAGCTGTGACGCCACAGCACTCTACCGAGGGTGACAAAGTGATACTATCTCTAAAAAAAAAAAAAAAGACACCTGATAAATACCTCCCATGTATTGAATGCTCACTATACACTAGATCTGTACATGCAACAATTCATTTAACTTACATCTCCCCTTTGATTAGTCCTTTTATTCTCCCCATTTGACCGATGACGTTTAGAAAGACTAAGGTCTGGAGTGGGAGTTAGTATTTGAATCCAGGTCTGTGTGGCTCTATGATTTATGTTAACCCACAGGCAAGTTTGTCACAAGTTGGCATCACCGGCTTTACAGTCTATGATAAGGCATACAATCTTTACTTATTCCTGTACAGTGGTAAGAATCACCCTTGGCACAATAGCCTCTGCATATACTCCATTTTAAAGAAATTAAGCTATACTTATAGTTCACTTCCAGATTGATAGTAAGTACTCCTCATTTGGTCCATAGCTCAAAAAATCACCTGTCCTATATGGGAGGAGAAGTGTCTTAAGGAAGGGTAGACTCATAACGTGGCAGAGGTGACAATGGTACCTTGACCCTGTACATTTGCATTCAGCACTTTGTAATTTATTGTAATAGACATAGGCCTAGTTAAACAGATTTCCTGATATCACCCAGATTTGGGGGAGAAGAAAGGCAAGGAGAGGTAAACTTTTTATTTAAATATAATGAAAATACAGAAAAGTCTACAAATCATAAGTCTTCATGAGTTTTAACTACACAAACACATATAACCATCCTCCAGATCAGGATACAGACCATGTCAGCACCCCATAAGCCTCATCTGACACCTTGATATATTAATACACAGATTTGTACAGCATGGCCTCTTTTTTTTTTTTTCTTTTTAAGCTAACATCTCTACACCCTGGGTAGAGTGTCATGGCATCATAGCTCACAGTGACCTCAAAGTCCTGGGCTCGAGCAATCCTCCTGCCTCAGCCTTCTGAGTAGCTGGGACTACGAGCATCTCCACAACACTCACCTGTTGTTTTTTTTTTTCCTCTCTCCATTTTTAGTAGAGATGGGGTCTCACTCTTGCTTAGGCTGGTCTTGAACTCCTGACCTCAGGCAATCCACTCACCTTGGCCTCCCAGAGTGCTAGGATTACAGGCATGAGCCACAACGCCTGGCTAGCATGGTCTCTTTTGCACCTGACTTATTACATTCAATATCATGTTTGTGAGATTTAGCCATGCTGTTGTGTGTAGTTGTAATATGTATGCAATATTCTACTGTATGAACATATAAAAATTCATTTGTCTACTCTACAAATAATGGACAGTTTCTAGTTTTTGACTACCAAAAATATGCTGCTAAAAACATGCTTGGAGGGCGGCGCCTGTGGCTCATCAAGTAGGGCACCAGCCCCATATACCGAAGGTGGCGGGTTCAAACCCAGCCTTGGCTAAACTGCAAAACAGAAAAATAGCCAGGCGTTGTGGCAGGCGCCTGTAGTCCCAGCTACTCGGGAGGCTGAGGCAAGAGAATCGCCTAAGCCCAGAGTTGGAGGTTGCTGTGAGCTGTGTGACGCCACGGTACTCTATCGAGGGCAATAAAGTGAGACTCTGTCTCTACAAAAAAAAAAAAAAAAAAAAAAGAACATGCTTGGACATGTTCACATATGTATGTTTTAGGGGTTTTTTTTGTATTTTGCTTTTTCCCAGCCTCCCAAGTAGCTGGGATTACAGGCACCCTCCACAACACCCAGCTATTTTTTGGTTGCAGCCGTCATTGTTGTTTGGTAGGCCCAGGCTGGATTTGAACCTGCCAGCTTAGGTGTATGTAGTTGGCGCCTTAGCCACTTGAGCCACAGGCACCAAGCCAGGATAATTTTTTTTTTTATGTTAACTCCTGGTAACTATTCTTTTACCTTTCACATTTGGGACCACAATTCACCTGGAATTAATTTTTGTATATGGCATAAGACACAGGTTAGGGTTCATTTTTTCCTGTATACATATTACCCAATTTTAACTCACAGCACACAAGTGTCTTAAAAATATTCCTTCTAAGAAACTGTAGATGCATGCTAACAATGAAAGCACAGTGAACAAAAAGAAAATAGCAGAATTCTCACTTTCCCTACTCCTAGGTATAAAGTCTTTTTTCACCACATTGTGAGATTAAAAATAAAGAAACTGGGGCGGTACCTGTGGCTCAGTGAGTAGGGTGCAGGCCCCATATACCAAGGGTGGCAGGTTCGAACCCAGCCCCAGCCAAACTGCAACAACAAAAGAAAAATAGCCAGGCGTTGTGGCGGGCGCCTATAGTACCAGCTACTCAGGAGGCTGAGGCAAGAGAATCACCTAAGCCCAAGAGCTAGAGGTTGCTGTGAGCTGTGATGCCACGGCACTCTACCAGGGGCAACAAAGTGAGACTCTGTCTCTAAAAAAAATAATAATAATAAAACAAAATAAAATAAAAGATAATTCACAGTAGGAATCATTATAATCAGCAAGCTGTGCATCTAATGAAAGCATGAAAACTTCTGTGCTGCTCTCATCAACTTAGAAATTACTTTCACTAGAATTAATGATAGAGTCGGGCGAGGTGACTTACTCCTGTAATTCTAGCATTCTGGGAGGCCGAGGTGGGAGGCTCGCTTGGGCTCAGGCATTTGAGACCCAGCCTGAGCAAGAGCAACACCTGTGTCTCCTAAAAATAGAAAAATTAGCTGGGTGTTGTGGCGGCCCTCTGTAGTCCCATTTACTTGGGAGGCTGAGGCAGGAGGATCGCTTAAGCCCAGATGTTTGAGTTTGCCGTAAGCTAAGCTAAGACCACAGCACTCTAGCCTGGGGCAACAGAGTGAGACTCTGTCTCAAAAAAAATAATAAAAAAATGAAATAAAAAAAAAAACAGAAAAAAGATCTGTAAGGATACAGCAAACTGCTCATAGTGTATAAACCTGGACAAAGGAGTAGGATGATTGAACAGAATGAAATTACCATTTTATAACTAAAAATGTTCACTAGTGGCCAATTGCCTGTGATACAATATAATATAAAATTATATTAAAGAAATATATTCTGGGGCGGTGCCTGTGGCTCAGTGGGTAGGGCGCCGGCTTCATATACCGAGGGTGGTGGGTTCAAACCTGGCTCTGGCCAAACTGTAACAAAAAAACAGCCGGGTATTGTAGCAGGCGCCAGTAGTCCCAGCTACTCGGGAGGCTGAGGCAAGAGCATCGCCTATGTCCAGGAATTGGAGGTTGCTGTGAGCTATGTGAGACTCAGTGTGTACAAAAAAAAAAAAAAAGAAAGAAAGAAAGAAATATACTCTGGATTTAATGAATTATCACAATGAGAATATATTCATGTATTATTTATGAGCAAAACAACAGTTAAGCGGCCCCTATCATGCCAACCATCTGGAGACATTTGAAGAAGGAAAAATAAGGCGAGTTCTTCCTGCCAAGCCCCCACCTATACTAACAGCTCTATGCCTCAGAACATCACCTGAATGCACCAGACCAGGTTCCAGGCCTGGCTCTGCACCTCAGTGGCTTGTTAAACCTTGGCCACAGTGCTCATTTCCCCTGGTTTTAACAAAGACATGTCACTCCTGACCTCAATAATTCTCATAACTCTTAAGCCAAGAACTGTCATCCACATACTATAGAAAAAGGTCTGGACTAGATGCCTTTAAGTCAGATCTAATAACCCACAAACAACTCTGGGTGAGATTCCTGGGTTCTGGGGCACCCGTGTGGGTACAAGCTGTCTCTTTGGCCTAAGGCTCCCATCATGCTGGGATTGCAAGCATGAGCCACCATGCCTGGCCCTCCAGCCTCAGGCTCCCAGCAAACTGGGATCCTACTTTCTAGTGAAACTCCTTGGGAGAGAGAGCCCAAACAAAGGGAATGAAGGGCAAGAGGTCGGTTTCCAATCATCACTCTGTGCTCACCCCCAGTGGGACCCAGCATGTGTTCCCCTGGGCCTTGGCTTCTTATTTGTAATCAGGAATAATTATGGTCCCCAGCTCACCGGAAAGCACAGTGCTTTCGTGTTTATAAGCAGTGGCATCTGATCCTCACAACGACCCTGGAAAGTAGATTGTGTGTCCCCATCTACAGATCACACATCACTGTCTTTCAGTTTGCAACAGGACATAAAATACATCACCTTATTTTAATATTAACAAGAAGGTAAGGGAGCGATCTTTGGCTGTCATCGCATTTGCAAAAGGACACGTGTCCCCCAAAGAGTTAAGAGCCCAGCCAAGTACAGGTCTTCCAGGTCCGCGATCACCAGGGCGGCTGGACCGGAATAACGGTTGTGAACAGACGTTCACACTCACGATCTCATTTAGTCACCGTCAGGATCGAACGACTTATAGGGAGGAATTACGGCCCCCGTGTAGAACAGAGGAGGACGGCGACCTGCCTGGCCTGAGCCCGGCCTGCGCCAGGGTCCCTGCGGGCTCCAGCAGCCCCTCTCTGGGGGAGACCTGGCCGACACAGGGGAACCCAGGCCTCGCCGCCCGGCGATGCCATCCTCTGAGACGTACCTGGGGCGTAGCAGAAGCTGGGGTCCAAATGCACTCGAGAGTCCCGCCCAAAGACCCTGCCAGCGGCACCGGTCACCCGCGGCGACAGAGGCTCGCCGGCCCCCGCCACCCGCCCGCCGCGCGCACGCGCAGCCCCGCCCCGGCCTCTGCCACCGAGGACAGAGGGGGCGCCGGCGCGGCGGGGTCCCCAACGCGAGCCTGCGCGGAGCCCCAGGACCTGCGGCGAACACCCCTCAGCATATTAAGGTCATTGAACAGCGGAAACTTCTACTGGCGTCATTCACACGCCCCAAATCACAGGCTAGGACGAGGAACTAGACTCAGCCTCCCCGTGAACACATCGGTCTGGTCCCCTGGCCCACGGTGGCGGTCACCATGGTAACGGCGTCTCAGGGAAGCCAGGGTGGCTTCCGACCGTTCCATTGTTATGGGAAAAGGGAAAATGGTGATCGCACCCAGTTAGCTTGGAGAACTCCTCGACTCACAGCGGCGAAATGGGCCCCTGTCCAGTTCCCCTTCTCTTTTTCCTCCTTCCCGACCACAAAGCAAAGGGCCCCCTTCCCTGGTGGATCTGGGGGGCAACGGGAGTCGGGTGCCGGTCCAGATCATTGCGGGGTTCCCTGAGAGACCCGGGGTGAAACTGGCCTCAGGTTCGTCAAGTTCCTCCGATGCTTTCAGGTAAGGCAGGCGGACGGCTCCGCAGCGCAGGCTCAGGGCAGACCTGTCCCCTCTCCACCCCTGGCCCAGCGAGTGCACCGGCTCCGCCATCCCCTTAGGGACAGGACCTCAGGGTCTCAAGCTGCAGGCGCAGTTCTCTTCCAGCTACACTATTCTTTAAAGAGAGGAGAGCTCCGTGTCCTAGAAATAGATCTGTGCGGTGTGGCCCAGCGCTGTCCAGTAGAAACACAAAGCAGGCCACGTATATAATTTAGAAATTTCTAGTAGTCGGGTTTTTAAGAGTAAAGACAAAACCCAAAGAAAGCGAGATTACTTTGAATAATATTTTAATTCTATATGTCCAAAATGTTATTTCAAAATATAATTTATATTTTACAACGTACACTGTGCCAGTTATTTATTTATTTATTTATTTATTTATTTAGAGACAGGGTTGCACTATGTTGCCCTCGGTAGAGTGCTGTGGCATCACAGCTCACAGCAATCTCAAACTCTTGGGCTTAAGCAATTCTCTTGCCTTAGCCTCCCGAGTAGCTGGGACTACAGGCGCCCGCCACAGCACCCGGCTATTTTTTGTTGCAGTTGTCATTGTTGTTTGGCAGGCCCAAGCCGGGTTCGAACCCGCCAGTCTCCGTTTATGTGGCTGGTTCTGTAACCACTGTGCTACAGGCACTGAGTCTGCTTCAGTGTTTTAATTTAAATTAATTAAAATTAAAAATGTTACTTCTGGCCCGGCATGGTGGTTCATGTCTGTAATCCTAGCACTCTAGGAGGCTGAGGTGGGTGGATTGCCTGAGCTCACAGGTTGGAGAACAGCCTGAGCAGTAGCAAGCCCCGGTCTTTACTAAAAATAGAAAAACTGAGGCAAGAGGATGGCTTGAGCCCAAGAGCTTGAGGTTTCTGTGAGCTATGATTCCACGGCACACTACTCAGGGTGCCAGAGATTCTGTCTCAAAGTAAATAAAATAAAATTATAGTTGGTCAGTCACACTAACCAAATTCCAAGGGCTCACTCATCAGTGGCTAGAGGCTACTGCAAGGGACAGCACAAGTGTAGCCTTTCCCTACCTTTCCAGCTTTACTCTCCTCTGCTTGGATGGTACAGTAGTTTCCTCTCCTTCCTATGATTAACTTTTGCTCCTTCCTTCAGCACCTAAACCTCCTTGACTAGGTCAAAACACACTATTACCTCAGTGCTGTGTGCCTCCCTTTCAAACAGAGGTGACAGATAAAATTCACGATTAGAATTCATAATTTTTTTTTTTTTTTTTTTTTGATTTTGGCCAGGGCCAGGCTTGAACCCACCACCCTGGCATATGGGGCCGGCGCCCTACTCCTTGAGCCGCAGGTGCCGCCCAATAATTCATAATTCTTTATGGCATTGTTTGATCACTGCATGTCTCCACCAGTAAAAGGAATCCAGTTAGAGCAGTAATCGAGTCCAGTTTAGCTCACCGTCCTGCCCCCCGGATGCTGCTGACTTGAGGTAGATACTCAGTAAATACTCATTGAATGGCTGAAAGTTAAACTGAACAGAAGTTTGTGGGACTCCAAAGTCAGCCTTGTTTTCCATGCTCCAGTATGTTAACTTTAAACAGGGGACATTCAAATCTCAACTGCCAGAATGTGTGCTCCATAAGGGCAGAAGGTTTCTAATTCTTTCACTCAACCTGCCCCCAGTGTAGCGCTGGGTGAGTACTCAGTGAAGCTAGTTTTCTCCCAGCTCCTTTTTTCTTCACCAAGTAATGGCAGTAAAAACTTGGTGTGGTTCAGAGAATACTTACCCTAAAATAGTGTGATGAAAAATTTAAAGGGGCACAGGGTGTGTATTTTAACCTTTTTTCTTAAGAAGCAGAAGAGTCAATGCTCCCATTACCTGTTAGGCAGGAGCAGTAACGTTAAACCAAAGAAGAGGCTTCTTCATAGTCACCCTAAGCCTAGTTTCTCAGATAACATATTGTAGTTTTCCATATGCTAGGGAGTGGGTGGGAGGAGGAAAGTGGGAAATTCTAATTCTGCCGCCTCTTTCCTCCCTCCTCTTTGCCTATATGGCTAAGGGTTGGGAGCCTTGGGGAAGATAGAGTATTGACCTGGGCTGGGGCCAGCCTTTCCTATATAATCCATCTAACTTGGGACAGCCCAAGATATATAGCCTCTTTGGACTAGAAGGAGATGTGGGGAGTGAGTCTAGAAGACATTAAATATTGAGTAAACTTAATCCCTAAGGAAAATTTGCCTAATGGAGAAAAACAAAGAAGCAAGTCACCACCCCCACACACGCCAGTTGTATATTAGAAACACGGAAGCAGAACCGTGGGCTGCCCAGAGCAGGAATGGTTCTAATGGCCTGGAATAATCTGAGATCTTCCAAAAGAAGTATCACTGGGGTTTAGCTGAATAGAGAGAACAGCAAGTGTAAAGCCATAGAGGCACAAACAGCATGGCAGAGTTGGGAACCAGGAAGAAGTTCAGAGGGTCAGGCATATAGGACACCTGGCTGGGGAGAAGAGGGTGGAGCAAAGGCTTGAATCAGAGGTGAGAACCAAGAGTATGGTGATCAATTTTTCCACCAAGCTCAACTGTTTCTCTCTCCTTCCATTAAGTATGAGCTGCTTCTTCTTTTTGGTTGTTTTTTTTGAGACAAAGCCTCAAGCTGTCACCCTGGATAGAGGGCTGTGGCGTCACAGCTCACAGCAACCTCCAACTCCTGGGCCTCCGCCTCCCAAGTAGCTGGGACTATAGGCGCCTGCCAGAACGCCCGGCTATTTTTTGGTTGCAGCCATCAGTTGTTTGGTGGGTCTAGGCTGGATTTGAACCCACCAGCTCAGGTGTATGTGGCTGGCGCCTTAGCCGCTTGAGCCACAGGCGCTGAGCCAAGTATGAGCTTCTTGAGGGCAGGGTCTGTCTTTTACTTTACTATAACCAGGCCTCGACTCTGGACATGAGGGGCTCCCAAATGGAGTGCTGGGCTTCTGGCTAGTTAGAGCAAGGACCCAGGAAAACGATCAGGCCAGAATGTTCTAGAGTCAGGAAGAAGAATAATGTTGGGGTCCTTTTTTTGAGAGGGAACAGAAAGCTTCAGGTAGGAGCCCTGAGCTGAAGAGATGGACCCAGATCCATGGATCCTGGGATTGTAGCATCTACACGATGCAAATGGTCTTAGGGTCATCTAATCCAAATCTCTTACTTTTACAATTGAGGGTCATGCAGCATTTCTAGTTTGGCAACTGACTTGCTGGGTGATCTGGAGTCCTGCCTTTTTCTTTCTTTTTTTTTTTTGTCTGAGGCAGGGTCTCATTCTATTGCCCAAGATGGAGTATAGTGGCCTCATCGTAGCTCACTGCAACCTCACACTCTTGGTCTCAAGTGATCATCCTGCCTTAGCCTCCTGAGTAGCTGGAGACTACGGAGTCTTGCTCCTGCTCAGGTTGGTCTCCAACTCCCAACCTGAAGCCATCCTTCCACCTTGGCCTCCCAGAGTGCTGGGATTATAGGCGTGAGCCACTGTGCCCCACCTAGTCTCCTTATTTTTAAAATAAGAACAATTGGCTCGGCGCCTGGGTACACCTGAGCTGGCGGGTTCAAATCCAGCCCGGACCCTCCAAACAACAATGACGGCTGCAACCAAAAAATGGCCGGGTGTTGTGGCGGGTGCCTGCAGTCCCAGCTACTTGGGAGGCGGAGGCAAGAGACCAGGAATTAGAGGTTGCTGTGAGCTGTGATGCCACAGCGCTCTATCCAGGGTGACAGCTTGAGGCTCTGTCTCAAAAAAATAAAATAAAATAAAAAATAAGAACAATTGTCATCATGGGAGAGGGGGCAAGGCAGGCATTAGCAGGTTGAAAGAATAAGTCCACATACTTTGAAATCCTTAGTTAAAAACAGGCTTCTCTCAGGGGTTGGGTTAATTCTCACTTAATGGGTATAATGCTCACATTCTGGATGAAGGGCACGCTTATAACTTTGACCTGAAATGTATAAAACAAGTTATATAACCAAAATGTGTACACACCGGTAATATTCTGAAATCAAACAACAGAAAAGAATGAGCTTCTCAGACGAAAGCCTTTATTCCCCATGTGAGCATGGCCCATGTGTCTCACCATTCGCCCTGCTTAGCAAGTGAGTGAGCTTGGTCTTTTCCGTTTGTGTTTTCTAAGACAGTTCTATGCTATTTGTGATTTCCAGGAGGCTGACTGAACAAGGAACAGGATCAGAGTGGAAAATGAGAGGCTTTTAAAAGTGGAAATTGTTTGTCAATTTTCAAGAAATTGGATGGTGAATTTTTTCGGGAAGATGGAGATCATCAACATCAATGCCTTACCAATTATACCCTTGGATGAACCCCTGACCATCTCTCGTGTTGCGCGGAAGGCAAAGGAGAAAGCTGTGAGGAAGGAGTTAGAGGACCATCCGCCCTGTATCCTTCTGGTGGTGTTGCTGACAATCAGACCAAATAGACCTAATCTGAGTCACGTTACTGAGGTGTGATCAGTGCCCAAGTCTGTAATACACATTACTTACTAGCTTATCCTTTCCACATTCTTTTTTTCCATTACTTAAGCCCACCTGTTTTCTAAAAGAGTTTGAGACTGTGAAGGATTCCTTGACTTGAGTTTTGTTGTTGTTGGTCGTTTGTTTGTTTTTGTTTTTTTTTTTTTTTGAGACAGAGCCCTGGGTAGAGTGCTGTGGTATCACAGCTCACAGCAACCTCAAACTCTTGGGCTTAAGTGATTCTTTTGCCTCAGCCTCCCATTGTTTTTTGGTTTGGTTTGGTTTGGTTTTAACTAATGTAATCTGAAAGAGCCCCAAAGGAAGAAGTACTGGAAGGATTCGTGGAAAGAGTAGGGAAGACTTTCTTTCCCTTTTACTTCCCAAAAAATTACAGTTATGGATGTTATTGACAGCAGCTGAGAAGTCATGGTCCAGCCCTCTTCCCTCAGACAGTTGAGCTTATGCAAAAGGTGCAGCTTTTTTTTTTAATTCCGTTGGCTTTATTCTTGCCTTTTCTCACCTGCCAGCCCTTCTACCTGGGCCCCACGTTTGCCTCTCCTAGCATCAACGAGGCTCTACAAGCATCTTACTTCCCCGGCTCTGTCTTCATTCATCCTCATTCCACTTCTGACCCTAAATTACAGCCCAGGATCACAGAATCTCATCTCTGGAGGACTTTAGAGCTTGTCCCACAAATAGCCCTCTTGGGTGATAACTAACCCCAGGGCTTTCCACTTCATCTAGAGATCATTTGCCTTCAAATCATGCTGCCACCAGCTGATCCACATGTATCACTCTGCACCCTCATCTTCCATGCCTCTCAGAAGCCCTTCTTAAGCCGAGCCAAGACGTGATCCCATCAGAATCTGCTTCAGGGTCTCGCTTTGCTGGGCCTTTCTCTAATGCCCCTCTTTCTTCTTAATCCCACACTCATCTCCACCAAACAGATCCATTTCACTTTCTATGATTTGTCGTGTCCCATCCTGGCACCTTCATTTCTCAAGTATCCTCCAATTTGTAAGAACACTTAAGGGTAATGGAAGTAAGAGTGAACCTTGCTTCATGGGAAAGGAATGAGAGATGACAGGATTATGGGGCTTTTACAAAGGATAGCGCATAGATCAATTGATGGTAAGACAGAAAGAAATGCACAAGTTGAAAGGGTAACTAGAAGGGCCACAGAACTGAGGAGATTTCAACAGCAATAAACAAGGTCAAGATACCCTTTGACCCAGTTATCCCTCACCTGAAAATATCTTTTGAAGAAATATTTTAAAATGTGGAAATAGGCTCGGCGCCTGTGGCTCAACGGGCTAAGGTGTCAGTCACATACACCTGAGCTGGCGGGTTCGAATCCAGCCCGGGCCCACCAAACAACAATGACAGCTGCAGCCAAAAAATGGCCGGGCGTTGTGGCGGGCGCCTGTAGTCCCAGCTACTTGGGAGGCGGAGGCAGGAGACTCGCTTGAGCCCAGGAATTGGAGGTTGCTGTGAGTTGTGATGCCACGACACTCTATCCGGGGTGACAGCTTGAGGCTCTGTCTCAAAAAAAATAAAATAAAATAAAATAAAAATAAAATGTGGAAATAGCTCTCTACGTGACCATGTACATCACAACATTATTTATACTTGCAAAAAAGTATGAGCAATGGAAATATTCAATAGCCAGGAACAGTTTGTTAAGGTGTATCCTGAAAATGGGATAGCATAATGTCATTTAAAAGGCTTATTGTGAAGATTGTTTAGCCACATGGAAAAAAGCTCATAATAAGGAGTGGAAAAGAAATCAGTAGTAAAACAAGCATACACTGAGATCATAATTATGTAAAAAATTATATGTATGAAAAAAATACCAGGAGGAAATCTCCCCAAATCCTAGCAGAGTTGTTAAGGCAGTGGCATAAACAAGTGGGAAAGTTTGCAAAGAAAGTAAGTGGTGAGGTGGCGCAGAAACGGCTGCCATCCTCACCAGGCAAGCCCCATCATGTTGTTTCCTGGAGTTTCCTTAGCAGATTCATCTTCCAGCGTGCATTATTGGCTCCATTCACCAGGTGAACCAAAGGATTGGGGAAATAGACCTGACTTTCAACCCCATGGCCAATAGCCTGGTGAGTTAGGACTGTGGATCCCAAGGCAAGGCTTTCCGGGAGGACGGGCTCTGGGATCATCAAGGTGTTTTAGTGCCCTGGGGCCCCTTATGTATCTAACATCAGCTTTACTCGATTGAGGACTCATAGGTAATCTTTCAAAAAATTATTAAACTTTGGCTCGGCGCCTGTGGCTCAACAGGCTAAGGTGCCAGCCATGTACACCTGAGCTGGCAGTTCGAATCCAGCCTGGGCCCGCCAAACAATAATGACGGCTGCAACCACAAAAAAAAAAAAAGGCCAGGCATTGTGGTGGGCGCCTGTAGTCCCAGCTACTTGGGAGGCGGAGGTAAGAGACTCGCTTGAGCCCAGGAATTGGAGGTTGCTGTGAGCTGTGATGCCACAACACTCTACCCAGGACAACAACTTGAGGCTCTGTCTCAAAAAAAAAAAAAAAATTATTAAACTTTATTTTTTTTAAGAGCATTTTTAAGTTCACAGCAAAATTGAATGGAAAGTCCAACATTTTCCTGTGTATGCCCTGTCCCCACCCATGCACAGCCTCCCCGACTGTCAACATTCTGCTCTGCAGTGGCACATTTGGGTGATTATGGACACATCATAATCACCCCAAATCCATAGTTTACATTAGGGCTCACTCCTGGTGTTGGACGTCGTATGATTTTGAACAAATATATAATGACATGTATCTACCACTATAGTATCATATAGAATAGTTTCACTGCCCTGAAAATCCTCCTGGCCCTGCCTATTCGTCTCTTCCTACCCACAACTCCTGCAAACACTGATCTGTTTACTGTCTCCATGGTTTATCCTTTTCCAGAATGTCATGGTTGAAATCATATCGTATGTAGCCTTTTCAGACTGACTGCTTTCACTTAGTGATATGGATTTAAGTTTCCTCCATGGCTTTTCAAGGCTTAATAGCTCACTCCTTTCCTCCAATCATATCTCGCCCCTCCTCGCATCACTCTGCTTCTTTGCTTTTTTTTTTTTTTTTTTTTTTGAGACAGAGCCTCAAGCTGTCACCCTGGATAGAGTGCTGTGGCGTCACAGCTCACAGCAACCTCTAACTCCTGGGCTCAAGCGAGTCTCCTGCCTCTGCCTCCCAAGTAGCTGGGACTGCAGGCATCTGCCACAACGCCCGACTGTTTTTTGGTTGCAGCCGTCATTGTTGTTTGGTGGGCCTGGGCTGGATTTGAACCCGCCGGCTCAGGTGTATGGGGCTGGCGCCTTAGCTGCTTGAGCCACAGGCACCGAGCCATGCTTCTTTTCTTTTATCTTAACCTGTTCTTTTACTTCCTGCCAGTTCACTCCACCTAAACCTTCTCACCCCTTCCTACTGGGCATTTTGTTTCCTTCCAAGTTCCTCTCCCCACAGGCCCTGGACCTCATGATTTGCCTCCATGGTTTTTAGCTTAACCCTCATCCCTATTCTTTATTAAATAATACCAGCTTTGGGGATCAGTTCAGCTCTTGAGTCAATCTTTTTTCTTTTCTTTTTTTAAAATTTAAATAGTGAATAATAAAATACATATATTTATTTACTATGATAAAAAAAAAAA
>CAUYRH010098239.1:0-19252 GCA_963574655.1 Perodicticus potto
AGAAAAAGTTGCTCCAGTGTCCAAAAGAAATTTTCTCTCCTGGCGCTCCGCTATAAGGCAAACCTGGGGCTCTTGAGGGGTGATGACACAAGCTGGAGCCATGAGAATTTGCCCCAGGCACTCTCAGTCCAGTTTGGGCTCGGATGGGGTCCCTGTTCCAGGAGGCCTTAGCCTCTGGGGACAGGCCACCCTCCAGTGGTCGCCCTTGCATTCTGGACAGGGGCCAGGTGGCTTGCCCAGCCAGTGGTATTGCTGGGGGCAGTCTTCTCTGGAGTGGCCAGTCTGACCCCATTGGAAGCACTTGTTTTTCGTCAAGTGGGATTTAAACTAGTAAGAGAAGCCTGGTTTCATATATGAAGATAAATCAATGCAATACGCTATTAAAAGCCTATAGAAGTTAAACCCCAATATTATATCAAATTGATGCAGAAGAAATAAATTCACAATAATTCAGTTATAAAAATTCTCCACATGGTTAGAAACGACATCTTTCACATGCTTAAAGAAAAGAACAAAACACAACAAAACATGCAATAGTGTTGCAGCTAACACTATTCTGAACAGTGAGAAACACTGCAACTCTTCCCCGTCACCATAATTAGGAACAAGCATGCACGTCCATTCTCAGCATTCCTATTCAGCTTTATACTGGAAGCCCAAGACAGTCCAAGGGGGGGAAAAGAACTAAATAAAAAATAGAAATTGGCTCTATTTTCAGGTGGCATTATTTACATAGAAAATCCCAAAGAATCTAAAACCACTCGATATTCACATATGTAAGTTCAGAAAAATTTCAAGATATAGGTAATAGAACAAAAGAAAAAAAAAGAAATTGTAGATGATAAACTAGCAATAAATAATTGAATATTAAAATGTTTAAAAATAACATTTACAATAGCTCCACAATTAAATAATAAAGTCTAAAAATATCTGTATAAAACATGCATGATGAAATCTATAAAACATCGATGAAAGATGTCAAGGAAGATATAAAAAAAAAATCGAGGAACAAACTGAAGTCTGGGATTTTATATTTGAGTTTTTGAAGACGTCACTATTTTCCAAGTCAATCTACGGATTCTACTTAACTAATTTAATTCTGCCTGCTTTGTTTTGCAGATGTACGTGAGGTAATTTTTAAATGCATATGGAATTCAAAGAAACTAAACCAGTCAAAGAAAAACTGGAAAATAAATATAAAATTGGTGAAATCACAACGTGATTTTAATTTACTATAAATCAGGACAGTGTGGCATTGATAAAAGGATAAACACTTACATCTCTTCAAGTACAGAGGAGCAAAATGTAGACCCACATAAATATGGTCAATTGATATTTGACAAAAATGCAAAGACAATTTCAATAAATGGTATTAGAGCAATTGGACCTTAATGTAAAAAGTGAATTTCTATTTAAAGCTCATACTTTATATAAAATAAAGTCAAAATGAATCATTGAGCTTAATGTAAAATGCTAAAACTATAAAACATTTAGAAGAAAAGATATAAAAATATGTTTGCTAGCTGGGGTTAGGCAAATAGTGCTTATATAAAAAAGAAAAAGCATAATTCATAAAAATAAATAATATATTGGTCTTTATAAAATTTAAAATAATATTCTGACAAAAGACTGTAAGAGATTAAATAAATCTAATAGAGAAATAAAAATTAGTATATAATTAGCCAATATGAAAATCTAAGTTCAAACTATAAAAATCTATTTCTACTCATCTGCTAGAATGTTTTTAGAAAAAAATACTGAAAATACCCAGTTTTGACAAGGCTGCAGAGCAATTGAACCTCTCATGCAAATCTCGTGAAATATAGCCTGGGTCAATCACTCTGGAAAATTGTTTGGTAGTATTTTATATAGTTGAACACACACTTAACCAGGAACTTCATTTGCTAGTATTCACTCGAGCAATACGAAAACTTATGTTCACATAAAAAACAAAAGTACACACATGCTTTGTTACTTTCAACAACTGAAAACAATTGAAATGCCCTTCAGTGGGTCAGAGGAGACACAAACTGTGTTGTATTAATACAGTAGAATGTATTTCAAAAATAAAAGGGAATGAGCTTTCGTACAACTAGGATAGATCTCAAAGTCATTATGCTGAATAAAAAAGCCAATCTCAAATAGTCACATACTCTATGATTCCACTTATGTGATATCTCTGAAAAGATAATACTGTGCTGAGGGAGAAAGAGTGTCAGAAAATAGGGTGTGTGGAAAGCGTCGCTAAAAAGGTAGAGCCAAGAGAGAAGTTGGAGTGACGGGATTCCACTGTTCCATGACTAGTGGTCACATCAGTCTCTACGTGCACTGAAATTCATGGAACTGTATACGAAAAAGTCAATTCCAGTAAATGTTAATTTAAAATAAATATTAAAATATCAACTAATAATTTTACAAGTGACAAAAATTAAAAGATAATTTCTAGACTTTATTCTCCACAGGAATGGGAAAGCTTGAGTCTCATTTAAAGAATGAGATGTGCTTATTACCATTTCTCTAAATGTAGTACATCATTTAGTGAGAGAAAGGGGGAGGAAAAGAAAGGAATGAAAGAAAAAAAGAGAAGGACGGAGGGAGAAGGAGAGAGGATGGAAGAAAAACAGAGGGGGAGGATGAGATTTCCTACAACCCAACAGGATGACAATTCTATGGTTTTATGGTTCTTCTAACTGAATATAAACATTAATGATCAAGTTGCTGAGTATATTAACTTAAATACAGTTATAAGCCGAATCACTGTCTTTCATTCTTTATAGGCAGATATCATAACTTTAACAGTAAAGAACAAAGAAAACACCTTGAAAATATGAACTGGGTCTTTTCACTAATCTCTATATTTACAGCACTAAATAGTAGTTTAATTAGACTTTCTTAAAACCTCATTTAAATATTTTCTAGTCACATCAGTTCATACTTTGTACTTCATTCGTAAAACTTACTATCTAAAATTACCAATGTTTTTATTTATATTAATGTTTATTACATGTCATTTGGAGAAAAATATAAGATTCATCATGGAATGTCTTATTAAATCCAACACTTAGAAGAATGTTCACTATAAGGGTAAGATATTTGCAGCATCAATTTTGTGATTGAATTTCGTTCACCCTTAGTTTTCCCCTAGATAGTTTAGCATTGAAGGACCCTGTGTACACAAGGGAAATAAAATAAAATAATTAATCCCAAATTTTAATAGTATCTATTCTAGGAAAATTATTAAACAATTAAAAGACACTCTATCAAAAGATGTGTTTAATGTAAATATTAAGACTATAAATCTGTCTTATAAAATTTGAGTTCTGTTTAAATTCAATCCTATTTTACAAAAGCCATCTGATCTAAGCTTGATTTTCATTTTTTATGACTTAAAAATATGCATAACTTAAGTTCTAAATTTTGGTATTAAAATATTCAAATTGTCACTGTAGTAATGTATTTTGACTCGCAAAAAAAAATGAAGGAAAGTCTAAAATCAGAGACACTATTCTCAGAAATATGACTTTTCAAAAAATATTCTGTTGATTAAACTATAACTGGTTTAATCAAAATAATCATTCAGGAAAATGGCTACCCAGACAAAACATATCAAATTATTTTTTTCTTAAGAGGAGTTGTCTTTATTTTTTTTTCCTTAAGTGGTTGAAGTTTAACAAATAAAATTTATTGAACACTGCTAAATCCTTTGGGTTCAGATGCTCATGTTCTTGGATATGAGCTTTCTAGAGAAACAATGATTTTATCCCCCCTTTATGCTTATCACCTTAGATGAATCTGGCTGTCATCTCTTTTAATTCAAACAGGCAACATTGAGGGTTCTTAACAATACCTCTGACCCTTGAGAAACAGGATATATAGCAGCCCATTAATTAGTTGTTTGAAGTGAAGGGATATGGCACATCAAATACCATGCCTCTCTGCTCCATTGCACAGCACACCCACAACACATTGTCCATTTATATTTCTGACGACTACCAAAGAGCCGATACCCTTGAGAAACATCATAAGTTAGCAATTTGATTGATGTACATTAGGCAGTCAATGACTTGTTCTATCTGGGGTATTTTCCTTTTTGCATGAAGGAAAGATGGTCAAAATATGTATCAGACCTAGAATCAAATTAAAGCCCAGAAGATTTCATTGCCATTCTGCTTTTTGTTTCATACATAAATTTACATAAAATTGAGTTACTTAAGGTTTCATATCCATTTCAATTTTCTTTCCATTCTAGACATTTTCAAATGAAAAGCAGTTTTATAGAAAACCATCTTAATTGTTTCGGGAGAGTAACACAATCAACTCAGCTATTTTTTAATTTAAGTTCGGGAGACACCATTGTTCTTTGTGAATATTTCCCCGAGTTATGAATTCATAAATTATTCACATTCATAGTCACTAAAAGAAACATGAACAGAAGGGGTGTCATCAAGAGACAAGAAAATGACAACTGGGAGCCTGGACCTTTTCTTTAATGCTTTTAGTGATCATTTGACCTTCAAGGAAGGGAATTTCCCTTGCACAGAATCACTTCATAAGAATTAATTATATGCCACTGAGCGTTTTAAAGAGAGATATTTTGCTACCTTTCTTTTTAGCTTGACACGATTAATAATTAAGGCTATTAATAATGTTAGGAGTTACTATATTAAGAATAACCCAACTTATTAGAGATATATTAAAGTTGGAGTGTTACTGTCTGAAGTACATTTAAGAAGGTTATGTTAATTCAAATTAATAACTTATATTGTGAAAATCTGTAGAGGTGGCAATTCTAGGAAAATGTGTTCTGCTTTTTATAATACTCTAACTTCCTAATTAAATGTATCTCATACAGGTAATTGTAGATTTTGCCCTACATGTTTCATACTAACCTACTGCACGAAGAATATATACAAATGATTGAAGTTTAAATAAACCCCTGTTGGGGGTAGTGTTGTATAAGGAATTCACTATTTTTGTCTGTGACCCAACTGCTGTTCTTTTCCATCTCAATGACAGGATCAGTCTCTATTTGGTATTAGAAATTAGGACCTCAAGAATGGAAGAAAAAGTATCCAATGTACTCAGCCCTATTATAGAGCTAATTTATAGCTTTCATATGAAGGCTAAAACCCAATTATAGCACAAGAATATCCTTTAGCTTCTTATCCCGTGAGTCTTCTAAGAGTCTCAAAATTCTCTCTAATATTTTTATGCAATATAATTTCACATGAATTCATGTTTTCTATATATTGCATATTTATTAAAACCGTATATTTTATTAAGGGATAAAAATGTTTTTCATGCATAAGACTGATATGAGGAAAAAGCATATCAAATCAAGACTAGTGGGGAGAAAGGAGGACAAAGAAAAGATAAAAAAACTTAGTCTTCACACATCTTTTTTTAAATACATTTTGTATTGCAATATATCTGTGGAGGAGTGTATGCTGAAGATTCTAGATTTCAAAGGATTATCAGAAATGCAACACAGTCATTCAGGTCAATAGGCAATAAAAACATTATAGCATCACTACAGACCTTCCATTATTACCCCATTTCTTCTCTCTATGGGTGCTTTTAAAGAACTTGGTGCTTTTAAAGAATATATCTATATACAAGCACCATATAGGTACACATACAACCATCTATATTTGGTGCTTTATAAATCAAGATCAATTTGTTATAACTTTGAAGATATTCATTCTCTGTTTTCCAATTCCCTTTATTTTGTTTGAGAGGGGGAGTAAAACATCAATTTTACTGTTGTTCTTTTGAAGGTTGCCTTTACGATTTTCTCATTGCCTTTGATCTTACAGGAGATATTGTGCAAGAATGGGTAGGAGTTCCTGAACGTAGATGAGGACCCCTTTTATAAACTTTGGAAAACTCTTAGGCATAATCCTTTATGTACTTTCCTGTGTTTTCTCTTATTCAGATATTTTATGCTTGAGTTTGGACCTTTTTCCTTACTTTTTTAATGTCACTAATTTTCTTTACAGGCTCACTGATATGTTTTCAAAGTATTTCCTTTACTTATTCTAATTTTTGTTTGTAAGACATATATTTCACTATGATTTGTGTAATTTCTATAATTCTACTTTTTATTTGTTAATTTCTTGAATATATTTAGCAAAACTGTTTTCTTTTGTTACCTCAACCAAATGGAGTTCCATTTTTATTGCCTATTTTTTCTCGAAGATTTGGAGATGCATTTTAATATGTCTGGTAATTGCTTTTTAAAACATAGAGATAAGTTGAATCTGTGTATTTTTTTTTTTTTTTTATTTAGAGACAGTCTCACTAGGTACCTTGGTAGAGTGCTGTGGCATCACAGCTCACAGCAACCTCCAGCTCTGGGTCTAAGGCGATTCTCTTGCCTCAACCAACTGAGTAGCTGGGACTACAGGCACTTGCCACAACACCCGGCTATTTTTGTTGTTGTTGTTGCAGTTTGGCCGGCTGAGTTTAAACCCGCCACTGTTGATATGTGAGGCTGGCGCCCTACTCACTGAGCCACAGGTGCTGCTTTGAGTCTGTGTATTATTATTATCTTCCTGCTAAAAAGTTTTACATTTGCTTTTGGCAGGCACCTGGGCTTCACTACACAAGTCATCCTAGAACCTTAATTAAATCATTGTTTTAATGATTAGAATCAGGAGTTTAGCCTCTATGATAGCTGGTCCACATTTCACACTCTTCATATGTAAAACTTACATGGACAACAAAAAATGTAAAGGCCTTTCTTCATTTTTGGTGCCTAATCTCTAATTGTGGTTTTTCTAGTTGTGTGCATCGGGTAAAAAGTTTTGCATACATAAAAGCCTCTCACCTCCTGCATTTGGATTTAGAAATTACCTGGGGAGGAAACAGTGAGATATCTACATATGTACACATACCACACAAACTTCGCATGTTTATATTTGATACATGTGTGTATATACAGGGGTTACTATTTAAGCTTTGAGACAGACTGTGTAACGGTCCATTATTTCACTTTTAAGAAACAGTCTCCACTGTCCTCTCTGGTTCCCCCGTGCAAGTTTCTACAGACTCAGCTTATTGGTGTTGCTTGGAGGTCTTCATTTGTTTCTGTCCGCATGGATTTTACATTTCTTGATTTTTGTGTATTTCTAAGCTTTTATAAGGATCCACGTGGTGTTAGACGTGTGTGTTTCATCTTTTTTGTTTCTTCTCCTCCCTTTTGGCGATTTGGCTCTCCGAGTTTTCACTGCTTCAGTAACTCCCTCATATCTTCAGTTTTGTTTTTTTTTTTTTCAATTTGTCTAGATCAGTGGTTCTCAACCTTCCTAATACCGTGACCCTTTAATACAGTTCCTGTGGGTCACAACCCACAGGTTGAGAACCACTGGTCTAGATCCTCATAGTGGACGGATTGGTCTGAAGAAAAGTAGTCTACTTTTTCCCAAGTGGAATCCTGATATGTTTATGTCAAAGAAAGGCATTGTGGATGACTAGGCAAGATCTAAGAAAGTGGGACCCCCCACACACATATAATTTCCTTTTTCGATTAACTAGACTCTACATATAATTTCAACATAATCCACATGGTTAGAAATCCA
Organism: Perodicticus potto; assembly: GCA_963574655.1. Classification (NCBI taxonomy): domain Eukaryota; kingdom Metazoa; phylum Chordata; class Mammalia; order Primates; family Lorisidae; genus Perodicticus; species Perodicticus potto. The sequence goes on from CAUYRH010098239.1 coordinate 7,581, forward strand.
GATCTGGACAGAGGTATATTTTCTTTTATGATTCTAAAGCAATGTATGAAAATAATTATTTCTTAAACGTATTGGACAAGACTCCAATGGCTAGTAAAGGCATTAATCATCATTTTCCCTTTGTTGAGACAGTCACAATGGGCAAGTATCATGCTCTTTCAGTGAAATTTAAAATAAATTGCGAAAATAACAGAAATGATTATATTCAATGCATTGATTATGACAGGATTGTGAATTCATTCAACAAATATTTCTTGGTATTTTCCAGGCACTATGCTAACAACTCACTTGGTCATGATTTTTATTTTCTAAAGCATAATGCTTTGACATATGGGAGTATTGTGAAACAAGCAAAGGACTGCCCCTCCCAGGTTAGCTGATTCTTAGAGCAAACAGCTTGCTTACGAGCTAGGCTTTTAGATGCAATCTAACCATTCCAGAGTCCATGCTCCCACCTGCCTCTTTTGATTGAACTACTGTAGTCTGGGTCACTATCTTTTTGCCATATGTCACCCCTAACCAGGTACTAGACACTAAAGAGCATGCCAGAGCATGCCCAGGGCCAACTAAATTATTTGAACTATCCCATATTAAATCTACCTACCCTGATTGCTTCATTCCTTCCCAGGTTTTCCCCCCCACTTTACTCTTAACTCTTTTCCCTTGCTCTTTCTGTCTCCTGCCCTAAAACTTCCCTGCGTAGACCCCAGAGCTTGGCATTCCCACTTATTCTGGGAACTCTACGTAACAAACTCTTTTCGGTGGCTGTTCTCTCCTGATGTGTTAGCCTCACCTCACCCAAATGAAAACAAACAAAATTTTTGACACTTTTCAAAGCAACAGCTGTAACAAGGTCTATTTGTGTTCTCTTAGAAGACAGAGACACTAAGTAAATGAACAAATGTTAGAACACTATGTTGGGTTCTCAGCAGTTGTCTGTCCTCTGTTCTTTGTGTGCTTTTGGCTGAGGAATAACCAGGCCCACCAAAGTAAGGGGTGTGTTAAAGAAAGTTCACTAAGGAAGAGAAAGATAGATTTAAAGAGTAAGAGCAAGATACACATTTACACAAGAAGAGAGATAACCATAGACAGTGATGGATCTCCACTGACATGACAAGAAAAGGCTTTGGTTATGACTAGGGATTCTGTTTTATACTGCCGGGATGGGGACCACCTCATGGTTCAGAGGTCACCTTGGAACCACAGAGTCCGTCTGTGCAGATGGACCTCCCATTGGCCTCTCTGAAAGCACATGGTGGTGGTAGTGGGGGTGTGGACCCCAATGTACATTTAAGCTAATGACATAATAACCTTAAGATAGTTCTAGGTCACCTTCCAGACTCCATTGTATCTAGTGGCCTGGACCGTGGGCTAGACCGTCTTCTGCATCCTTTTGCACTTGGCACACAAAGTTCTACTTACTAGATTGGTAGGGTGGGCCCTCCTCCCCAGGTGTGAACTATCAGGATTAATGTTAAGAATACTGAGAGGGGGCCTAGGGTCCTGGAGGGCCCACACTTGTCCTCGTCCCCTAGTAGAGCCAGGTTCTTAGACCTACCCAACAGTTATAAAGTGTCTGAAGAAAATAAAACTGAATCATGTTAGAGAAACTGGTGATAGGATTAATTTAGAATGGGAAAGGAAGGGGTCATTGAGGAAGGGGTGACTTTTGAAAAGACAGCAGAATGTAGAAGATAGTCATGAGAATGCTGTGGTTGGGCACACTTCTTGCTATGAATGTAGACAATTTTGTCTACTAGTATCTGTGTGCCAGATGGTCAGGTTGAAATTTTATATAAAGTTACTCTGTGGTAATAATTCCTTCTTCACCTCCATACACACACCATCTCCCATTTTGCCAAATCCTCAGATTCTTAAAACCTGGGATTGATACAGGGATAAATAGAAAATCAGAGATAATATGATTAATTGTGAACTAAAAGTGGTTGTGTGTGGCTAAAATAAAGAGTTTCCATGCATTTAGTTGCCTCACAAAAATTAAAAGTTGGCACTGAGCATCAATCTAAAAATTTATCTGAGCAGTATCTCAATTACCTGGAAAGGCAATTCTTCCTGATGAATATTTTTATTCTTATCAAATAAAATGAACTAAGATAACAAAGAACTATAAGTGATTTTTTTGTCTTTTGATTTGAACAAAGCCATCTAATGAATTTTTTACCCTTATCATCTTATAAAAGAAATTTAGAGTTTGACATCACTGCCTGTTGTAGCAAGGTAGCACCTATAACTAATAAAAAACTTTTTTACATAGATATGAATTACTAGTCTGAATTCTTGCTTTTGAAGAGCAACATTTTTGAGTTTAGTGTGGAAAATTCAGAACGAGTTGCAGCTGCCCATTTTTTAACTCAGAAGGGCATAATATTATGGGAAAGACAGAACCTGATTATTCAGGGGTGCTTTCAACCATGATTCAAAATAAGACCTTATGTAGAAACTTAGAAATGCAAACTTAAAGCTTGTCACCCAAATTACAAAGTTTTATAAGGAGAAATCTGATTTATCATTGTAAGCCAGTCAGTACAGTGATTTGGTCTGTGATACCACATTTGGTCTGATATTTTATAAGCAATCGTGATAAAATTCTACATCTGACTTGACCAGTGTCTACAGAATGTCAGCAACCACATGAGACTGTTTCCTTTCTTTAGTTCTAGTAATACTTGGAATTTTGAAAGGCATTTCAGAATATTAATACAGACAATCAAACACTCCAGTCTTAGTTATTTATCCAAGTAAATAAAAGCATGTTTACACAAGACTTATACATAAATTTCCAGAGTAACGTCATTCATAATAGCTAGAACCTGGGGTGGGTAGGAAGAACAAACATATCCATCAATAGGAAAATGGATGAAGTGTATTTCCATATAGTGGGACATTACTCAGCAATTACAAAGGGGAAAGTAAAAAACAAAAATAGATCTATAGACACACATACACCATATAAATAGGTCTTAAAATATTTGTGCTGAGTGAAGGCAGACAGGCATGGAAAACCTCATTTATATGAAATACAAACCAAATATAGTGGCAAAATATAGATGAATGTTACTTAGGAAAAGGAAAAAGAAAAAAAAAGGGATTGCTAAGGGAAACAAATAACCTTTGTTACTTATTCTATGTCTTGATTTTAATGATGGTATTATAGGCATATAGAACTATTGAATCACATGAAATGAACATACTAAAAATGAATGTGGTTTATTCTATATAAATTATCAATTAAGGAAAGAAACAAAGGCCTCTGTTCCTCGATTGGCATTTGTATGACCACATTTATCCTAAGTAGCAGAGACAAGGGCAGGATTACCCCCTTGGTTCTTTCTGACCTTAAATTTTAGTCTCTTTTTACTCCAAGAGAGATAGGGAAAATAATTCTTGGAAACATTATTTTCTTTATGCTTTCAGAATTGTAACCATCTCATGTTAGAATTTATTATGCTATTAATTTTCATATTCAGAAGTCTTCCAAGTTACTTATAGTGCTATAACTTTTTAGGTATTCGATAGTAAAATGAAACTTTTCTTTTGAAAACTTACTGGTGACAGAAAGCCTGGAAAATGTGTGAATTTTTAGAAGCAGCTACTTGGAGAAGGTCACATCATATAAATAAAATAGGTCTTTTACTTCATATGTTATTGCTAGAATTGAGTACGGTATGTATTTTTAGGACACTTAACTGGGTGGTTGAAATTGAATATGTGGTTTTCGTGTTTAATTCTCACAGCAGCAGATATGAGCACTGTGTCCTTCTAATCCTTTCTCTTACTTCACGTGGACAGAAACTGAGACCACACAATTTTGGGCAATATGGTTCAGCCCCTTAAATAGGGGGCACTCAGCGATGTTTACGTTTACGGAACCAATGAATGAACAAATACAGAAAACGTATTTTTGAAGTTTCCTTAATCAATAGGGAATATTACATCCCAATATATGTGGGAGTAGCTTATGGGACAACCTTTATGCTTTTCGTATTTCTTTCCAAATTTTATTTACATTATGCAGATGAAATAGTTACTTTACCAACTTGTACTGATACAGTGAACCGGCGCACAGGTGGTTTGATTTCCTAGTTGGGCACTGCAATTGTTAGCAATAGTGAATACCAAACGGCTAAATAATAGCAGGGAGGGAAAGCAGATAAAAAGCAACAAGGAGAGTTGCAGGGGGATCAAATTGAGAGGCAGTGCTATCACAGCGAAGATTCATCCGCATGTGACCTGTTGGCCACAGTGTAAAATTCTATCATTTTTTAAATTTTATTCCAGTCAAATGTAAATGTAAGAAAGGCAGTGACTTTATATTTGGTTTTAATCTTAGCAAAACCATTTGCTGATTTCATCCTGAGAATGCAAACCAAAGAACGGAGTGCTAGACTCTGCAGTGGGATGGGAAATGGACCAAAAACAAAAATAATAACAACAAAGACAGAAAACAAAAAAGAAAAGTAACTGGTTTTCATGTAGGTGTCACTAACGGTACATATAGCATATATACTTTATATTCAGTGCTATAGGATCTCTAATACATCTCCCCCATCCCATTTATAAAGATAAAAGTTGTTCTCTCTTCATCAAAGTACATGTTGTTTCCGAGAAATACAGGAAAATTTATATAATACCTTAAAACCTAGGTATTAGATAATTCTCCTCACTACTCGATTGTGAGGATACTGAAATAACATAACACCACTGTCTTAAGTAATAACTCTGTAATTAAATGCTGACTCTAAGAACAGTTGTATGGAATCACGCTGACACTGCATTACATAGGATGGAAATTAACAGAGGAGCTGTGTTCTCATTTCCAGGCTATTGAATTTCGTTAATATTTAGGTTACACTATTGTTCTTTATGTATGTTGGGTTTAATAAGTTAAAGTCATGGATGTAGTAGAAGAACTAGCACCTTGAAATAGAGAGTGAACTTAAGGTAAAAGAAACTTAACATATCTATTGCCACGTTTCAGCCTGGAAAAAAAATCACATCAGAGCTGAGGGGTCTAAGGATACAGTGCAGTTACCATTATAGCATAAGTTAAGGATAAGAGGCCACTCAGTTTAGGAGAGAAATGTGAACTTCAGAATCATCTGAACTCCTACTTAAACTCTAGGTCAAACTCTCCCTAGATGTAAATTATTGTGGGATTAATTAGTGTAGGAAAGAAAATCTCTGAGGATATTTTCCCTCATACATGCGATGGTTATACCCAAGCTACTTAGCTTCCTTAACTGTTGTGATCATTGTACCAGGGTCATTGAAATGTATCTGCAAATACATACCTTTCTGATCCTTTATTCACTATTGATAAATTCACTGTTTTTATTTAAAACCTCTATATTCTATGACTATTATTAGCATCACTAATGATAAAGAATAGCTAGTATTTCCCTAATGCTTTGCAGTTTAAAATGTATTCTTAAATGCTCCTTAAAAACTTTCATATTGCCGGGTGCAGTGGCTTACACCTGTAATCCTAGCACTCTGGGAGACCAAGGTGGGTGGATTGCCTGAACTCACAGTTCTGAGATCAGCCTGAGCCAGAACAAGACCCTATCTCTAAAAATAGCCAGGTGTTGCGGCAGATGCCCATAGCCCCAGCTACTCAGGAGGGTGAGGCAAGGGGATCACTTGAGCCCAGGAGTTTGAGGTTGCTGTGAGCTATGAAGCCACAGCTCTCCACCAAGGGTGATAAAGTGAGACTCTGTCTCAAAAAAAAACAAACAAAAAACAAAAACAAAAAAACTGTAACATTATACCAATTTTAGACTTCAAAATATTAGGGTGTAGAGACTGTAACCTAAATTACCCAAGTCTGAAGAAGCTAATTAATGGTGGATTTGGGTCTTAAAACAAAAATTTCTGTTAAAAGTGAATGTTGTTCCACTATTTACAAAGTCTAACACATGGATTTCAAATCAAAGCTATGAAGTTAGCTTGACTACTATCAGATCTGAGAGTCAAATTCAAGTCTAACTGACACTTACTGGCCTTGTGATGCTGGATGGTAAACTCCTAAACTGATTTTCACACCTTTAATATTGGGACCATATAGTATCCCTATTTGGTTTAAGTGTCAATAGCCTAAAGTATGTGTAATTGGTGGTAATTGTTCCAGGAGATGAAATACCTCCTTATTCCTCTAAATAAATTTAAGTTTCATTGTAAGTGTCCCTTTGCCAACATTGACAAGAAACTCAATTAACCATCACGTGGTGGGTTTTTTTTTTTCCCTACCTTTCTTATGCTGTATCTGCAAACTGAGTCAGTCATCAATCTTGATTCTTGTCCAAGGAATCTGCTGCAATATGTGTCCCATTTCTCTGTTCCAGGCTGGTTAAGGGACAACAGCACCCTAATAGTCAACAGGCTCAGTGTACAGATTGTGCAGCAACTTACACATCACCTGTGCTCTTCCACACCCATCCTCAAGTCTCATAACAGTGCATTGCAAAACCTCATGCTCAGCCTTTACCCTTCCCTTTTGCCCCACTTTAATCTTTTCTCGGAACTACTGTTGAGGCCACAGTCTGAAAGACCTCGAACCAGGCATTCCCAGAAAAGTTGTTTACTTAAAGTCACAAAATGTTGACCCACACTGTGATTAATAACAAAGATGAGATTTTAATCATTAAAAGACAGAATAATTTCACTATTTCATATTCTTTTTGAAAAAATGCTGAAATCTAGTACCACTTAACTGGTATTCTGGTAAGGCAAAAGCTGACATGTGAGTTACGGCTTCCACCTATTTGCCAAAGCCTTACCACTGTCCTCTTGACATTGACTCTAGTTCAGGGACTGTTTCTCACCCTGCTTTCCCCATGGCCTTTCTAAGCGTTCTTTCTGGCTCTTTTTAGTGTATAAAATTTTATTTCTACCCCTTGGTATCTATTTGTGACTGCTAAAATTCAAAACAAAGTCATATATCACCATTTCCGTCTCCTTTATAACATTATCTCAGTATAGAATCATATGTTTATGATCAGCATTCTCTCTCACCAGATCATAGTTTCCAAAAGTTGGGACTCTTCCTTATTTTACTCATTGTTTTGATCTTAGAATGTTGGCTGAGACTTTGAAGGGGCTCAACAACTACTTACGTGAATGAATGAAATGAAGCCCTATAACTCTTCCCTGGAGTTAAGAATACGAATTCTCAGTACCACTCTAGCTCTTTGGCAATAAAGAAATTATAATAACATTTTAAATCAGGTATCCTACATGAGAAAGAAATAAGTAACATGGCATTGATGACATTTAGTATTTTTGTGATTAGTAATATTATAGTTTCTTATTTACATAATTTTACATAAATCAACTACACATATTTAAACACCAATAAATTAACCAGTTTGATGAAAACATTTCAAATTGTATATAAAACCAGCACAATGTACCCCATGATTGCATTAATGTACACAACTATGATTTAATAAAAAAAAATTATAAAGAAAAAAAAGGGACAAAACATTTAATGATGTAATACCCCTGTTGTTTGTTCTCAGAACATCTGGGACCTGGAATAAAGAAAAAAATAGGGTGTTTCAACCTACAGTTTCCACAGTCAGTTTTAACACCCATGTGCCTCACAGTATAAGCACCTTGCTTAGCTTACAGGAATCTAATGGTAAATTTATGTTCAGTGGCTGTAAAGTTTCAGCTGTGTAAGATGATTGAGTTCTAGGTATCTTCGGTCACTCCACCAAAACACTAAAGAATGGTCTCTGCTATTAAAGAGCCTATACTATTGAGATGAAAGAGGAATATGTAAACAGCCTATGTGGTATTCTACAGCTAAAACAAAATTAAATTAAACTTATAAAAAAAGAGAAAAAAAGGAATTACTGGGAGCATCAAAGCAATCCTGATTAGTTCTACCCAGAAGTTGTGAAAAGTTTCAGAGAAAGTAAACATTACGATTATACCTACTGAGATGTATTTAGTATTCAGATAAATCCATGTGTATGGATATATACGAATGCATATATAGCTTTATACACACACACACATGTATACACATCCATACATTCATTCTAAATATGGCTATCTAGAATTATCACATGTCACATGCCATTGGGAAAACATGTAGATGCTACATTTATTTTTACTACCTATGGCGGCATGCTGGGTTACTATGACAACATAGATTAATTATAGACTTCTGTATTACCAATTTTCACTCCTCAGGCCTTAGAGATTTCATCCATCCTCTACCTTAAGGAAAAAATGTCCTATCATGTGTTGAAATATTTCTACAGCCCTCTCTATTCATGGATCCAACTGAGTTATACTTTGATTTTTAAAAAGCCGTCTTTCTGTAATATCATCTTTCTCATTATGTGAAAGGGAATAACCCATTTGGATATGACAGAGAAAAGTAAGGAAAATGTTATATTCTTCTAATTAGGTGAAAGGAAATGATGGTGCTTTACTTTTCACTTGTTAATACAAAGCCCATGGATATTACTCCAACATTAGAGGGAAACAGAAAAATTTATTTATTTTTGTTCTTTGTAGGTATGACTGTTAGCTTTAATTAAAGGGGACAGAATTGAAAGATCTCTAGTCAGGGAAATAGTGTCTCCAATGTTAATATTGCCATTATCTTTTTCAATCAATTTTAAGTCTAGGTAAAGATTACATTGGATTTTGATATTATTATAACATATCTTTTCCTTTAATGCATCCTTTACAATGTCTATCAGGCTACTATAGTCCTGGACACCTAATTATATTCTTGGCAATTATTGAAAAAAAATCATCTTAACAATGAAGTTTGGAGAGTACCTACTCATTTAGCTAACTGAAATAAGGCAATTTCACCATTAATAGAGGCCTCATGATTAGTAACTTCAAAGAATATTTTAAAACAACATTTTACCCATGTAAGTGGTTAAATTTGAACATGTCATAGATACCCCATAATTACCCTTGCCCAGCATGCTGAATCAAGAGAAGAAATGCAAACTCTATTCTCTTCCCCTGCTGCTCCCGTACAGAGTATTACTCTGTTTCCACCTGGAAAAAATTCTATATTTTTATTTCAGACTAATAGATGGATACAAACAATTGGGTTGTATGGTGTACATTTGTCAGGTAAAGTCCAAGTTATTGTTGAGCCCTTTACCCAAGAGGGGTGCCATGTACCCCCCACATTGTGCCTGTTAGGTGAGAACTTACAAATGATATTTGTAAGCAGCCTTATGTTAATATATGCACACATTCCTTTGGGGATATAAAAACATTTTCTTATTGATTTGAAAATAAATGTATGTATGACTTATCCCTAATTCTGAACCTGTATCTTACCATCAGTATCTAATTAGTAGACAAACATGCATATAATCCCTATTATTTTACACAGTAAAGCTATTTATTACTCAGCAAAGCTTGGCAGCATTATATGATTATATGATCCCTGTCCTCAAAGGGCTTTTTCTATTTTTGAAGTTTGGGTTTCCCGAGGGAAAGCAGAGTCTGAGACCCAAACGTGCAATCTCAAAATGTAGGTAGTTTATTTAAAGACAACATGATAATGCTAACTGAGGGAGATGGAATGGTGATACAGGGACACAAAGAAAGCTAACCAAGGGTGAGTTATTGAACTGGTGACTGCAGCAGACTTTAGGAACCCAGTGAATGGCACCACAGCCTCTCTAACGTAGATGTACAGAGCGTGTGTTGAAGTTGTCCTCCCAGAGGATAGGAAAATGCAGCGCCTGTCATTGGACTCCTCTCCCCATGTGCAAGCATTACCTTCCACTGCGGGCTTCCATGGCTTCAAGGAATGCAAAGAAGCAGAAACACCTGCAGAAGCCAGAGACACCGTCTGAGGGCAAAGGCGGCTGGAATGCAAGGAGTTGTCCACTGCAGAGGTACTGAATTTGACAGTGAGGGGATGCTGTACAACTTTTACACGAATACGATATGTTTTTCTAAGACATCAAATAGAGCCAAATACAGCATACTTTGTGCCCAACTAATTTTCTAAGAGTGATTTTTTTTTTATTTACGATAAAGAGATCAGATGTAGCTGAGGTGCGGCAGACGTTTCCAATAATGTATACATGACAAATGTGAGCCCGAGCTTCTCTACTTATTGTTCAGCAGAATAATAACTGAGTTCCAAAAATAGTATTATGTGAGGTTCTCAGCTATATCTGACTTGTCTTTTCTGAATGTTAAGTCTCTGCTGCCTTCTAGACATATCTCCTCCTCTAGAAATATCAAAATCTATTTCCCTGAACATAATAATTGCAAACCTGTGCCAATGTTGTTCTTTTTTCCTAGAAAGACTGTTCCTCAATGATCTAATGAAAAAATTTACATATTTTTCAAGACTCAACTCAAGTGTCATCTCTATTCATGAACCCTCCAATGACCATCCAATGTGAGTGACCCTCCTCTGTACTCCCCTACACACACACACACACACACACTCTGACATGGTAACAGGTGCAATCATTTGCAGCATTTGCAATCATCATGTCTATTTATGAGCTTATCCTTTTTGATATCTTAGGAGCTCAAGCAGGGTGGCGCCCGTAGCTCAGTGAGTAGGGCGCTGTCCATGTACACCAAGGCTGGTGGGCTCAAACCTGGCCCAGGCCAGCTAAAACAACAATGACAACTACAACCAAAAAATAGCCAGGCTGTGGTGAGTGCCTGTAGTCCCAGCTACTTGGGAGGCTGAGGCAAAGGAATTGCTTAAGCCCCAGAGTTTGAGGTTGTTGTAAGCTGTGACACCACAGCACTCTACCCAGAGCCACAGCTTGAAACTGTGTCTCAAAAACAAAAACAAACAAAAAACCTCAAGCAACACATAATATTAATATCCCACAAATAGTAAGCAAATAGTTGACAAAGGCAATCATTTAAGATAATATAACTTTTTATGTAATCTAAGGTTCTAATTTCTCTTTCTATTGAAAAATACATGGGAGAGATATCTTTTTGACCCCAGTTTGAATTTTTCAGCATTTATTTAATGTATTTTATATGAAATAAAAATATCAATAAGAATTCAGAGTAATGCTATAAATTTGAGCTTTTCTCAAATTACTCGTTTCCAAAAATTATTTTTCTGGAACAGTTTTCTTTGGAGTCATTTACAGTTTCATGGAATGCTTCTATAAACATTGTTCCACATCTTTGAAATTTTCTGGTCTCTGGAAGTCCTTCTCTGAATATGAACAAGGATAGAACAAATATAGGAACAGAAACTGAATTACAATTCAAGCATCTGATGTTCACATTTGAATACTCTTTTTATATATCCATCTGTTTACTTTTTGACATTTCAAGGATACATTAATATAATGCATCAATACATTTATATAGAGGGCAATCTTGTTTGGTTCATCTTGGACATTGTAAGAATAAAGAGCTAGTTTAATCAATGTAAAAGTGACAATTGACTGGCTTCACTTCAAAATGAAAAGGTCCTATCACCAAGATGACTAAGATACTCTATTATTATTATTATTATTATATTTTTTAATAATTTTATTAAATCATAATTGTGTACATTGGTGCAATCATAGGGCGGAATGTGCTTCATATACAATCAGAAACATTTTGATCGTACTGTGAGAGATAGCCCTCATAGCATTTTCTTAATCACTATATAAAGACATTGA